>CAADRB010000016.1:2192631-2282379 GCA_900708905.1 Hymenolepis diminuta | reverse complement strand
CTCTATCTTGAGGTATTTTAGTTCGCGTCAAATGGATGATGGAATGATGAATTTGACAAGATTTCCATTTAAATTAGTCGGGAAAAATTTTCAATAATTTTTTCCTTATAGAATGATATTAGAATAAATAAGCAGAAGCTTATTTCAGCAAGTTGTATTCAAGAGATGCCAGTTGAATATGCGTAATAAGAAAAAGGTCAAGCATGGGATGGAAAAATGCGTCGGGAGAGACCCTCAGTGAATTAAAATTTCAACTTCATTTCAATTTTTAAAACACAGATAAATCATATTTCTCCTTTCTCACTGAGACTTCCAATAACCTTCTAATATCCGAGCGCTTCAATACCTAACTCTTGTTATTCGATTTCTCAGTGTTTGAGTGTCTCATCTCTGATATTCCCACCTTATTGATCACCTAAATCTACTGCGTGTTCCGTCTGTGATCAGCTGAATCGGCTGAATAGTTGATCATGCCACTTTGATCCACTTATGTCATTTTACAGCCAGGACCAGGTAGGCAAGAATAGCGAAGCGATTGAAAGGCGGCAGAGGTGAGTGGAGTTTAATGTCTTAAGGATTTTGCATAGATTGAAAAAGGGGATGGTAAGATTTTGAGCACTGCAAGCTGTGGTCACTCAGGTTAAATAAGTAATTATCGTATTATATTTAATATATATTATTATATTTGTTTATTACAATATGTTTATTGATGATGATGGAGACTATTAAATTTTTTTTCACTTGCTCTTGTCGATTGATCAAATATGCATTTTTACCCCAAAGGTGTTCGGGAAACACATTCCACATTAAAACAGCATTAATGCAGCATCACCGCGTATTCTGCCAATTAAACTGAGTTCCTGATCAGCCAGCAATTCGGTTTACTTCTCACTTTAATGTGAAAGAGTATTTCCATTGCAATAAAAGCCCAATTTTTTTGAGAAAAGCCTAATTAGGAATTTGAAACAACGTCACAACCTCATCCGCGTATTAATATGAATGCCAGCGTATAATATATTCAGCCATGACTAATTCAGCTAGTTTAAAGCATTTAAAAATGCATCTTCTTTCAATCTTTGGGTAAGATATCTGGTTTCGAATGCTATTGCAATAAGTACATTGTCGAGTACCATGTCAGGAGGCACATTATTACGGAATAAATTCAAATGTTATAATGTGATTAATTTACTAAACATTCTCAACATGTTTAAAGTACAAGAGGCATTAACTCTTCAACATTTGAGATCACCGCCGGTTTCATCTCTTGGTCATGAGAAGACACAAATAACTCGAGGTGGCATGACTAACCACAGAATTAAATGGGCTGTTTCATAAAGAATGAATATTTCAGACACGAACATATACGTTAGCCCTCAGATTCAAATCATTAAGTTGCAATAATAGAGAATTGGTAAGTGATCTGGGCTCTTTGTGACGGTATGGGCTGCGTAATAGGTTTCTGGATTTAAACGACTTTATCAAACGACAAATTAATTTCTCATTGATTTATTATTTAACTTATTTCCTCTCACTCACCCAGAAGTTTTATCAATCCCAATAACAAAACCAACTGATCATTGTATGGAGATGATGATTCCAATGCCACAATGAGATCAATTTTCCAAATCACACTAAAATAAAATAAAATAATGTTGAATAACTAAGAACTTCCATTCGTTATAGAATAAGTTGATAAAACCCTCATTTATTAGTTAACGGCCATAAGTTTCAGCTGATCTATGATAATAGTTCTAAGAATATTGCAGTATATAATTGCGAAATGTGCTACAATCCGTTGATTTCGTAATATGTGGAAAATATTCTAGCATTCATTATGACTTGCGCTCTTAGCAATCCCCCTACTGGGTGTAAATCAATAGACTTCGAGGCCTCAACCACGCCCTTCATGGACGAGCACTTTAACTACCTCCCCATCAACGCCCATGCCGTTTTACGCTAACTTTCATTCACACAAGTACCATCTAGTAGAAATACTTCATTTTTAAAGATGAATCACTGAGCATTATCCGAAATCACTCTTCATTTGCATGGTCTAAGAAAATACTTTGCATACTGGTCAAGATACGGTGCGGACTATAACCTAATATTTCGTTATCATCAAAGCACAATAACACAAGGAAAAGAGACAGTTACAATAAATAAATCAATTGGAAATCGAGGGAAGACCGATTCAGAGAAATCATATAAGTGATTAAGACTAACCAGAGCTACAAATTATGTTATTCGCTTGAGGACTTATGGTAATCCTAATAAGCGCTGTTCTTCAATGTCTAGTCTTCCTTCCGTATTCTGTTTGCTCAGAGGTTAAAGGGTAGAGATCGGAGAATAATCAGGAAAAATTGGATACCTCAATTGCTAGTCTGTTCTTCCAAATAGTTCGTGCGGGCCAATGACAGTAATTTTTTAGTCAGGTTATAAGGTAGACGTAATTTCAGATCATCTTCCTCATACTTTAGTTATAATATAATTCATAATTTATAAAGTTATTTTAAAGTTATATAAGTTAAGCCAATGGAATAATTTGTGCTTATGCACACATACACAGTGGTATTTAGGGATCTTAGTTCTGAAAACTACGATTACCGCAAATCCCTAGTTTTGGTTGTTATTACTTTTTTCTCGAGGTCCTCATGAATAGAGACTTTATGAATATGCGTTCAGTTAAAGCTAAGCTTTGATGTTTAACAGTCAAGAATTGCACTTGTCTGCATTTCTTAATTCTGCGTCTCTCAAACCAGTTTCAACCGTTCGACAGGAGAAGATAGCATGCACTAATTTGTCACTATCAAAGGCTTGAGTCGTGATGACGCTCCTATCGTAGAACATACTAAGTTTTAAAACAAGGATAGATAGTAATTTAATATGAAAGAGGATAGAGAGGTGAATTCGGTTCTTATGAGTTAATAGATGCGCAATACTTAGAGAAACAAGGTGAACCTATGAATCAGAGTGGGCAGTCACTAAAGACGAATTTAATTCTCCGAACACTATTTCCTACTTCCACGCAATCCCATTTCATTAACCCATTTCTGGAAGGGTTTTGATATTGCTCTCTTTCAAGTGCTTGTTCCTTGTGAAAAATAACGCCACTTGCTTTACCTTCCCAAAGATAATGCATAAAGTGTTCGTTGTTTGTTAACATGTTTAATTTTTCAGATTTTTGAGCCTTTGCACAAATTTTAACCCAAAGATTTAGTTATGCCTGGATAGAATATATAATATTATAAATGCGATTTATTTTTGTTTGGGGACGTTATCCTCAATGCTGGACAAAATGCTATAAGTTTATGCAGTTCATATGGTTCGTCATATCTTCAATAAGTTCACTTCATAAATAAAGTTCTACTTTATGGAATTGGCTTCTTTGCCAATTAGTTTCTAGGTGGGTTCGGTGAAAATAGAATCGTGTTAAGTAAAGCTATTCTGTAAGTCGAAAACGAAATATCGAAAGAATCGCATGAAGATACATGAAGATCACAATCAAAATTTCTTCGGTGTTTAAACCAACTGAAAACGGAATTTTATTGAAATTTGATCTCCTTTTATCAGTTTTATCTTCTTTACAATTTGAAAGTTAATTAAATTTTATCATGTGTTATTTTAAAACGCAAAATTATTAAGAAGAATCATTAGATAAATAACATTTGCCTACGTAGTTTATTTACCCTTGGGCAACAAAACTACCACTCCAATAAATTAGACCAACTTTCTTATAAAATATAAATAGATCTGGACGTTTTTTTTATTAACTCTCATGAACACTTAATTTATTTAAGAGAATATTTTATATGAAATTTAATTTTGAAAACACGATAGATGTGATATATCCACGACTTCATGCCCCTTGTTATCACTTCGCTTTTGACGCAATAGACGGTTGCCGATCTAATAATCGACATTTAATAAAATTCAGTCATGCTTAACAGACTGTTTATTTATAATTATTATTCTTTTCAATTTTTCTCTCAATTGTGAAGTGATGGATGATATTGTAAAACTGAACAGATATTGGCAACGTGGCTGACCCCGTCTTTATGGTGAGTTCATTCGTTACTGTAGACACCAAGATGGAACAGGGACATGAATTAACAGACAAATTCTAAAACATGGGTCTAGAATTTCAAGTGATGACTAAATGTCAAAATAATGTGGAGATTTGACGCTGATTTCTTAGTATTTGTCGGTAAGTATGTGGCTTTCTTCATCTTTCAGGTTAAATAATTAGCTTCGTTTTAAACAATATATAAAAGTTGATGTTGACTCTATGGGACACAAAAGTTTACTCTCAATTAACTATTTCTTACTTGACATACTTGAGGTTGTAATCCCCTCGCATGTCACTGGTGAATTAAGTGCGTTCAACACTTTAATTGTCGCACACTTAAACCTTTATATTTGTTCTCTTTAAATATAAATATTATTTTTAAATTAAGATGTTCATAAAGTTGGCTGTTTGAAAATTATATGGGGAATCTTGATTATAAAATACAAAATATATTGTTTAATGATTGAAGATTTTACATAATTTTGACTTATTTAACCCACAAGGTGCCCACAATCAAGTGAAATTAAAAATACCAAATGGGATGTTAATTTAAACCAAAGAAATGATGGCGATTTTCGCTTTCTACTTCACCAGTTCCTCATCATCGAAAACATTGTTTAAGGTCTCATTTTGCATTACTGTCAAGTGTTCATCAGAATATGACTTCAAGTTCTCAAAAAGCATCAGGAAGCAGCTTCAGATCTAACTGACCGGCTGATTATTCTGAAATGGAGTTAGCTTTGGAAAATCGCGATTGGTTGAAATAGAAAAGAAAAGATACTATGTGGAACAGTTTCCAAGATTTCATTCATAACAAACCTCATTACAAGTAAACAATTGTATTAATCATACATTTTTCCATCAGTTGCTGGTTGTATTGCGAAGTATTATAGTGAATTTCGAATTTATTAATATTCTATTATCGATTCATCAGAATCCGCATTCGGGTGCTCTTACACTCAATGATTTATGAAAGGTTTTATTTTCTGCCTCACTTCAAGGATTATATATTTGTTTATCTATAAAATAAAGTCTATAATTTGTACTTTAAATTTATTCAAACGTAAATATCTTTCGAAGATTATAAAATTACAATTGGAAAACGAATGTTGGTGTAAATCAGGGATTTGTGGGGTTCACAACGCTAACAAGGCTGATTGAATCACGTGTACTAGAACTCTCCGGGAAGTGCGGTATGTAACCGGTCGCGTAGAGAACAGGTGCGGCGTGTGTGCAGAGACCTCCTCAGCCAATCAGGAGTCAAGATCCCTCCAGTCTAACGTGGTTTTGTACTTAATGACTAAGCTTTTGACTCACAAGAACAACGAAGTGAGCAATAAACTCTCTCCACCCAGCATCTTTCTCGTTCTTATCACTTTGGGCATAGCTTAGCTAATTTGGGCGTGAATTGGTAATAGAGGACTCTGCTAGAGGCTATTCGGACTGCTTAGGAGGATCACTTAGGTGTAGCAAAAAGAGTTATTGGTGTAGCATCCGCTACAGATTAAGGTCATCCCACTAAGATGTATTTAAAATCCTATGAAGTTTATGAAAAAGCCAAGAAGGGGCCAAATGAGATAATCATGAGATTTTGAACCAGACATCAGTCAAAGGAAAATTTTTAATGCACGATATTTTCTTCATGCAATCATTGAAAGTATGAATTTTTTCTAACTGTACTCCCAGAACAAAGTCGTATAATAAACAAATACATAATTAAATTGTAATAACTTAAACTTGATTTGCTCCCTTATTAAACATAAAACGTACTTTGAGCAGATGAGTTAATAGTTCTTAGTTTGAAATTGATGTGCTAACAGAAATGAATTTAATGACACTCAAAATCAATTTTTGTGAGGTAGAATTTGTAACTCACAATAATGATCAAATATGTTAAAAAATGAAAGGGGCAATTTGAATATTTAATGAATATTGAAGCAAAATTTATTGCAATAATTCACTTTCGAGATGCAAATAAATTTAAAATTACAAAAAACATTGCTGTGATAAATTTTCTGTCAAATATATCACCTTGTAAAGCCTAATTAAGCTCACTGTTATATGTTAAGTAAAAGTGAAATAACATTTTTAGTAATAATTACTTTCTACAATTGCATAGAGATGGGGCAATGCTGAAAAAGAAGCCCATTTTGGTAACCTTCAATGCTACAACCATAACTATTCGGACAAGTTGTTGCAAATGCATTCTACCGATGCACTTTATTTTGCGGACTCAAATATATGGATGTATATCCATCTATTAAATTATTAAATAAATAACTAATCATTGTCATAAATATGCAGGGTACTTTAAGTCGGCGAACAAATGAAAATATAAAGATAAATATAAATATAAAGCACATATTTTGCTTCAGATATATAATGCTTTCAGATTAAGCAAATATCATCGACTTTGAAAAAAACTTTCCCTATTTACGTAAACATCTGAATAATGAGATTTTAGTTAAAATGGGATATTCTTAAACTATCCAACATATTTTATGTGCGTATATATTTATATAGCGGAATTAAACTAATAAGTCGTTTTGCTACACCTAAGTAATCCTCCTAAGCAGTCCAAATAGTCTCTGGCAGACTATTATCCTCTATTATCGCTTTACTCCCAAATTAGCTAGGCTGGAGGGATCTTGATGGCTGATTGGCTGAGGAGGTCTCTGCACACACGCCGCACCTGTTCTCTACGCGACCGGTTACATACCGCACTTCCCGGAGAGTTCTAGTACACGTGATTCAATCAGCCTTGTTAGTGTTGTGAACCTCACATATACATCACGCTGGAATTACCGAATTAACACAACAAAATTGTGGATATATCTATTTGAAATACATTCATGGCGAATAGGAATCGCGCATAATTGAAAGCTGGGTAGATTTTTAGCCATGTTTCTTTTTAACGTAGTAATAATCAGGTGCTTTCACAGCATTAGTTCCTTTCATTGAATTAAAAAATACAGCCTTTTAAACGACGTGTTGGAAACGAATTTGACAAAGTCAGCAGCTCGTATTTTAAATAAAAATATCATTTTTTAATTATGTGACTTGAATCAAATTTTGCTTTCAATGTGATAACGTGTTTTAGGCTTCACATGAAGTTAAGACTGCTGTGCCACTTAGCAGTAGTCCCAATTTTACAATAGTAGAGGAAAACTATTCGATGAACAGATACATTTATTGATTATTCTTTTTTTCAAATTTTAGGTTTATCCAAAATAGGAATAGGTGGGTGTGTACAAAGTAGTCAAGTCATTAGAGGTGGCGACATTTCTTGGTGAAACAAAAGTTCATCGTGACTAAAATTTCGTCACCAATGACATTAAGTTAATTTTATTTAAATTTCTTCCTGATTTTTAAATGAACATTTATTTTACAACAGTCTCATAACTTTTTCATTTTTGTGAGAGTGAAAGGATAAAAGCAGACAAATAGGCTCCTGATAGGCAACCTTTGTTATTTCAATCTAAATTGCTAATAATAATTTTAATAAAAGTCATTTATCAGCTACAATTGTAAAATAAAGTTATTTTAAATTTTAGTTTGAAACAGAAAATATAATGTTTATGTTTGGATAAAATCTACTATATAAATAACTTTTTGTTTATTTCAACTGTCTAATAAGATAAATAGATGGAAATAAGTAGTATCATTGATTCCCAAAATATTTACTTGCTTAGATATTGCGCAATGCATACTGATGCTTTAATCATGTTAAGTAATTTGGTTTTGAATTTTTTTATTAAAAATTATTAAGTAATCGTATTAAACATGATTATTTCATTCTCTGATGAAGCTGACTCGAACAAGCCCCTGAGTAGAATATCTTGCAGTTTAATCTTCACTAATATTATGCTTATGCCAATGAAATGTCAGTCATGGAATTTCGACGGTCCCCAGAACCGACATGAATTTAATATCCACTCCAATGCTCAAGGCACGGAGTCCCTCCTAGAAAGTTCACTTTTATTTTCAGTTATTTGCCTAAACTATGTAAATAGATCCCCTCCCTCCACTACTCTTTTGTAACTTAACATAACGTACCTCTTTATTTACTCTGGGCATAGTGAGATTGGCAATTAATCGGCATGTGACAGTTGGGCGCATAATCATTCCAAGTTCTATGATTAGAAGCCAAATATTGCAGACCTTCTAGGAGAAATAGAAAATTTTATTTTGTCCGGCGGCATAAAGAATTTATTTTCAATATAAAGAGGACGACTTGCTGAATCTTTTGTTTTATTTAAAAGTTCAAAATTATAAATAAATATTTTAATGCTTTAAACAATTTCACAAATTTGCTACTATTTCATTTGTTTTAATGCAGAATGGGGGCCATTTCCCACTATATAGATATGACACCCGACATGACCAAAGTGATGCAGACCTGCTCAAACGGAGTAGAGTTAATTGCAAATGCTACTGTGTTGAGCATAGTAACAAGGCCTGCATTAAATGTGAAATTTGTTGTCATTGATTTATGCAGCTGAGTTCACCTGCCTAGGATTTGGCAAAGTGTTAATTTATTTCAGATTTTCTCATGTATTTGCTTTATTTTGCCCCTATTTGCTGATTACTCGTAATTAGATCTTACAATCTCACTTTATATACTTTTCGCCCATATACATTATCCTTCTTCCCTTGCATTTTTAAATACATTTAGTAAATTAAGAATCCTTGGATTTTCCTACGACCCCATGCTTTCTTTCGAATGTAGCCTGACATTGTTATAAACCCCTGTAATAATCGGGAGTGTGTTATTAACCTTCCTTTGAAACCCTAATATTATGCGTATTAATGGTAGTGTCAATGTCAGCATTGAGTCAGACATAAAGTGCCCGTTCAGAACTTCACTTTTTTGATTGAGAAATATGAAATAATATTTAACAATTTAGAGATGACAAAAAAAGGGGAAGATAAATATATCAACTTGGAAGGGTGTTCGGATAAGCATATATCGCAACTAACCAAAATTACATTGTAAATATTGAAACGAGGTCATACAGTTCGGGACAGTGCAAGTGATACTGAATATTTTTCCAGTATATGCGATAATTAGTACCTTCCCTTAGTACACAATTTTTCAGGAAATAATGGTTGTACTAGGGAACTCTTTTTTTCCGGCTTGATGTCGAGCATTTTATTAAAGATATGTATTCTAAGAAGATTGGCATGGATCTATTTACTTTCAATCTGACTTATTTTCATCAGTTTTCCTCTCTAACAATGGAATGCGATATCTATTCTCTGTTGAATAGGGGTTTAAGTAGCTTAGAACACACAACTGAACAAGGGATTTAACTATCCCTTTTCAAATGTGCAGCAACTTAGAAAATTAAGAGTGACAAAGTTAAGGTACTTCTTCCCTTGTCAAAAAACTTGATAAACTTAAATAAAATTCAAATTGATTTTTTAGTGTATTGATTATCTCGGTGTCTCAGTAGTTCAAGTTTAAAGCCAGTACACTATTTAATCCACGTTGCCTTGAAAGAGAATTCCCAACTGCTTCTTGTTCAAAGCACAACATTCACTTTCTACCCAATATGAAGCTTTTAATTCTCAATCAGTAGGGAATATGTCTTTCGGTATTGCATGTGACATTTCTAGCTCGCACAAAAATGGCGTAACCCCCGAGAACTCCTTCTTTGTCGGTAGCTTGCCAAAAGTGTATACAGTAAATAGTTTAATTTAATTTAGTCATCTTACAATGTGTTAATTAAGACAGAGGAGGAATCTTTGCCTCAATCTCTGTTTAGAATAGTAAGCAACTAGATTTCTTATTTCATTTCCCAGCTATTAACAAAGTTATAAACCTTTTTTACTACAAATCTTTACCACAAGAAGCAGGAGGAACCTCCCCAAAGGAGAGAAAAGAGAGAAGAGCCAAAGTGACGTAGCCGTGGTAGGTTCATGAGTCATGGGAGATGGTACGTATCGTGCCGTTATCGTTCAAAGACGGTATATTAAAAGCAGTAAAATAGATCACAGGATGTTGAGAACCCTGTAGAGGATTGCAACTTAACGACCCCACCATGATGGTCCCGCAGTGAAGGTTAAGTTCACATTGAGGATTGAGACTCTCTATATGTAGTTGTAAAGCGCAGTAATGTGCAATTAAATTCAAGTTGGTTACCAACAGCGTCAAAGAAATAAGAAAGACGATAATAGAAAAATGTATTCAGTTCGATCACTAAATTGGTATATTACCAATATCTTTCCTTTAATTTACCTGATCAAGGTCAGCGTAAATTAATTTGAATCTCTATTATTTTGAACGCTATTTTTCCATTTATTTCTGATTAATTTACTTCAATTATCATATGTCCCTTTGTTTTCTTTTATCGTCACAATTAGTCCTACGTCTTCCTTACATGAATTCCCATATTCCGTATACCCGAACTCCTTTCCTGCATTCAAATTTATCAAAAATAGGTTATCTTGTGTACGAATTCTTATTGGCCTTCTCCTATTCTATTCTCTACATAACTACATGTGGGTATGAATCACTAAGCCTTTTGATCCGTGTATCTCGATTTATAGTACCATCAATTCATTCCGGTGTTCTATATTACAATTCTATATATTCTCTGTGTTGTTCAATTCTCTTAAATTCTATTTCATTGTTTAGGTTAGGTAACCAATATCTAACACTAGTATTATCAATAAATTATTTATTAATCATTACTTAAGGGGAGCAGAAGTTTTTCCCAGTTTTTCATTGCCAAAAAGTGTCTCCCATTGGTAAAGAGTAAGCACAATAATTGATGAAGGAGAGGGGTGGACAAAGCATAGAATTTAAGGTCCGTTCTCTCCATTTTGTATTCGACTTGAACAACAGTTGCCCGATTAGAAGCTCACGATACAAAACTCAACTTTTAACCTTGATTTAACCCATGATCTCAAGTGTTTATTGACCGATTGTTTAATTATAGGTGGTTTAAATAAGGTTCAATGATATTTACCTGCTAGCTTGATGTGACTACAGCAGAAACGAGCAAGACGAACTTTCCCGTAGTCTAATAAGGATCACTTTAAGGATGAGCAAACGCAGGTTGAACTTAACCATCTCTTTCTCTCTCTCTCTCTCTCTCTCTCTCTATATATATATATATATATATATATATAGATTGGACTTTGTGACACCAATATTAGAAACATTATTGATATTATGATATTATTAGTATTAACTCTCGGAAGGCTGTTTACTCATGAACACAAAATATCATTATTTTGCCCTATTTGGGCCTCATCAAACCTTATTATTCTGCTTTAATATAGTATTGCTACTAATAATAAGACCATTAATTTATAAAATTTACTCACATTGTAATGTTAAGTAAACATATAAATTGCTAACAAGAACATAAGTTGAACAATCGCAGGCTGTTTTCGTAAATACACCTTTAGAGGGAGAGGAATGTTTCCCTTAATATAAACAGTATGAGCTTATAGAGTATTAATATCTGATTAATCCTTATTTCTTATTTACAAATTTATTGTTACAATTCGCTCATCTATTACGGCAGTTTTCTACCCTTTTCGCTTATTCTATTGGCCCTTAAGCGTTTTTCTTTCAAATTTTTACAAGGACATCTAATATGTGCGCCTTGATTATTAATTCATTCTCTAAAGTGGTTTAACTTAGTAGAAGTTTCTGCTCAATTCAGTTATTTAATACTAATATAGTTTTTCACAGACTATGTCTCATTCCCGTCTAATGGTGGCTTATTTAGTACAGATGAAAAATGCAGGCTTATTATTTCCCTCTTACACAGATTTCATCCTCTCTTTTTTGGCTTATCCAACAATATTAACAGCCAATAACGATCAGTTTCGTAACGATTTAGCATCAATACGTCCTCACTAACATAGTTAACAAGAAGGCTAATAAGCACTTAAGTCTCACCCATGACCTCATGATTACAAAGTGCTGCCTGGCTAAATGAGCCCGTCTCATTTGAATTCTAGGCCATTGTGGGTGGTCAATATCTGTAGCGGGGAAGTAGTATATATCAATTAAGAGCTAGGGGAAGATCTTTCCATAAAAATGGGGTCAAAATTGAAGGTTATCAGACTCATCTTGCTCTGATGGTGATTTAACGGTTCGCTATCCCTCAAAGTTTCGTTAAATATTTGTACCAAGTATTTCGAGAAAGATAAATCAATCATTCAAAAAGTGTTCCTTTGGAGACTTCAACAAGATTTTTCAGTCGGTGAAAAGGAAAGAAAGACATGAGATCCATATATAGATCTATATATTTTTCCCATTAATCTTTGTAGTAAGAACGTCAAAAGAACAAATTCAGTAGAGAACTGGCCAACATGAGTAACAATAAAGAAAGAAAATTAGTTCTACATTGAAGGGAAATCAATATAGCACAGGGAAGTTACTTAAGCTACCACAAGATAAGATGAAGATATGGCCGGTAGGACACTTTTATTCTAACCAGCCTTTAATGCAACAAGATGGAAAAGTTGACTATAAGTTGGTATCACTGAGAGGGAAAAGATTTCAAAATCGTTAATGTTCTGTTTATCCTATTTAAAACAAATAAATAAAGAAAGTCACTAATATTTCATGCAAATAGAATTCATTGAAAAGAAATTTGTGGGGTCCCATTCTCCGGAATTACATAGAAATTAGAGTTTAAATGCAGAGGATCTTTTCTGCTAGCTTTAAATATTTCAAAAGCTTAAAATTCTACGAATTATATTCTGATTTTATTTTCAGGGCAATTAATTTAATTCACAAAATGTCATGTTTTTGGGCTGACTTATTCATTAACAAAAACTTTTCAATTAATTTTCTCTTTACTCAAATATACCTCAGAGAATGATAAAAAATTTGTTTAATTAAATTAAATATTCATATATCACATGGGCAGAATGATAATGCGACCTCGATTTACTTTAATCTTAGTTTGTGTCAACGCTAGAAGAAAATTAATCTTCATGCAAACTTTAATTCCAGGACTTCGACCGGGTCCCAGTTTGTCGAAATCCATGGCCTCAAATAAAGCACATTTCACTAGAATTTAAAAACATAAACACATTAAGATCATCGTTCTTGATTTACAAATAAAAGAGATTAAGCAACATTTCTTAACGAGGCTTAAATAGGGATTAAATTTATTATAATAACAAGATTTTAGGCGTAAAAATGAGCGAGCAAATCACGCAAAAAGATTAGCTAGCCAATAAAAAATAACGATTTACGTGTGTATTATCTCCTGCGGTATCCCTGACTGATCACTTTTGCATGAAAGGACATGATTCAGTACTTCAAGTGTTGATAGTTCAAAAGTTAAAAGATGTTTTCAATTTGTTGACTTGCTAATTGGGCCAGATATATCGTCTTTCAAATAGAAATATTTCGAAATATTGATTATTCATCTGAGATATTTACCTTTTCCAGTGTGAAAATAATTTTGTGATGGATCAATAATTTGTCGGTATAATAAAGCATGAAACTAAAACAGGGTTAATATACTGAAGCGGTTAATAAATAACATGGTGGAAATCTCCATGCTCTTGGATTAAAATGTGTTGTTGATCCGCAAGTTAAAGTTAGGAGTTTTTTCCCAAAGTGTAGCAGCACCTTTCTTTATGAGAAATGCCAACATTTTTGAGGTTTTACTCATCCTTGTGGCTTTTCTAATCTCAAGTTAGTGGCTAATATTGATTAAGCTTTCAAAATTGTACTTTTGCTAAGTTGGGGACCTCAGAATCCTTTTGAAACAAAATTTAAATGAATAATTTGAAGTTATTTTGATGACTATGTTTTAAATTGTAATACAACGATAACTTTAATATTGGTCGAATTATATTATTATTATTATGTACAAACGTATCTAAGATGTTTTTTGTTTAATTTGACTGTTAAAAACGGCGGTGAACTGAATTACTTTTGCATTTTATTTCCGCGATTCAAAAATGTACTTACTTTCAATACTGGCATTTAAAAATCTTAACCTCATATTTTGATGGATCCGTAATAGACTTAGTATTTATAGGAATCAGAGGAAACTAGATGAATATGCATGATACGGAACCATTTAACTTTGATTCTAAAATTTGAAATAACGCAAAGTGTTCAACACATCTAAACTGGGTCAATTGTCCCTTAAAGTATCAATCGTGTATATTAAGGGTGTATTACCAGAATAGCTGGAAAGAGACACATGAATAGGTGCCTGTCGTTGTAAAACTATTCAGTAAAGGGTCAGAAAACTTTGTTGGAATGGAACACTTAAAACTTTATTCTACTTTCGGTTCTGTATGAGTGGAAAGACAGATAGATTTTAAGTGTCCGTAAAAAAAAACAAACATATCAAAACGGTTTTAAATGTTAACGAAAGTGATTTTTAATACTTTCAAACATTATTTAAATTTGCAGTTTATTTTGCAAAGAGCTTAACAAAGCAGTCTTTAACTTGTGTAAACAGTTATTCAAAGAAGCAGAATTACACTGCTAGTCAGACACAAAATTGTTGAAACAATCGCAGAAATTCGAGATGAATTTGTAATATAAAAAGTAGATAAAAATGTCGTATTATGAACATTCAACTTATTTATAATGTATTTAAAATTATACTGAAATAAATTATAAGTAAAAACAAATGAACAATATTTACAGATTTGAAACCGAATCTACGATAAATTTGATAGTAGTTGTGAAATGCGTCATAACGTAGCCATAAAGAATACTTGATACTGGTCGTCATTCAAAGTTAAAAAATTTAAATATAATTGAGAAGTAACCTAATTACTTAAAATATAATGATTATCAAGTTTATCGTAAGAAAATAATAAATTTATTTAAATTCACCATTAAGACGTAAAGTAAGGTAAGAAAGAAATGATTTTCACAGAGGAAATTAAATTAGTAAACAATTATTAAACACTTAAAATATAATAAAGCAAATAAACAGGTTCAAAAAATATCACTTAATTATTTTAAACAATAACAATTTAGTTAATATTGGCATGTTTTTCTCTACCAGTGGATGCAAGAAAAAATGGGTTTGGTGATTTAAAGCTTTAACCTCAAGAATCAATCTGATTCAAATAGTCTGGAAGGTCTAAATGTGTTGATGCAAAATTGAGCGGAATAAGAAATAAATAAAATGTGCAAAATGAGCTTATAACAGTTTTATTCCAACTAATGTGAACGGTAATGATAGTATGTTATTTACATTAATGACAGAATTCAAATCCGACGTTTCTGACTTTGAAATGAGCTAAGACGCTGCTGTATAAAGCTAAGACTCACCGGATGTTGTCGGCGTTGCATCTTTGCAGGGAGCTGAGAAAAGAAGGATTGAAATATGTTAAATTACGACTATTTGCTATGGAAAAAAAAGTATCACCGCGAAAACAATTTCTCCCTTACTTAATTTCATGATAAAATATTTAAATAAAATAGGGCTTAACTTAAAAGAATGTAGATGTAACAGAGAAGATTTACGCAAAATAATATTACCAATGTCAAACATATCCGGCACGTCTACTTCAATTGGAAACTCATCATCTAAAATATTGGAGGAAAAAGATGTGTGAAAATTCACCAATAAAATTAATATCTGCAATATCATTAATTGCATTGAACATTGAACATTGATTTTTAAATCTGTTTGTTGACAAATATTCATTTAAAAGCATATTGGAGGAGAAATCTTTGAGAGATTAAGAATAATTTAATTATTGCTAAGTAATATTAGCGATAGGCTTTAAACATGACATTTGGACTCTGAAATGGTGCTGACAACCTGCAGTGTCATAGTAGGACTCATCGAATGGAACTGATTGGATTGCAACGTATCTGGCTGAAAAGAAGATATTGAGACTATTAACAATGGAATGAAAGAATGATCTCGGTCAATTTATCTTCCACACATAATTTCATGTTAGCATATTTAAATAAAGCAGGGCTTAATATGAGAGAATGTAATTGTAGCAGTGAAATTTTGACATGACATACTCTTATCCATTTTCAATTCATCCGGTTTCTCTCGTTTAATTGTAGACAATTCTTCAATAGAATTTGAGACATCTGAAATGTGAAAACGAAACTGTGATTATATGCTTTTAAAATGACTTGGGGCTGTTGGTGCTTCCTTTATTTGGATATTGATTTTCAAATCTATTTTTTGCCACTACTTCATTTTAAAGCATTTGGAAGAGAATACTTAGAAGCGATGACCTTGAGAGTTTTAGAATAGGTCAACGATTGCTCAAATCGGATAAAACTGAAATTTTAAACCAATAACGAAGGGTCCCTTGCCTTAAAGGAGACATATTTCATGTTTATTACCTTTTTTATTCTACTTATCAGAATTGACATGTTTTTCCTTTCATTTCTCTCGAAACTTGCTGTATGTCTTTGGAAGCAATCACCCTTATTATTGCATTTTTATATTCTTTGTGTTCTTTATTTAAGAGACATCTTAACCTCGTATGACATTTAAGCACTTTATACCACCTATTATTACATACCACTTACAATAATATAGTCCTCTTTGAAGAATTTTTAAATAATCAGCCGAGCTGCATTTAATTTCTCATGATTTCATGGTTGGCCCTGATTACATGTATAAACTCTTTCAAAATATTGAATATATTGCATATTTTCATAATCTGATGCAAAATTTAATGGAATTTTTTCAACATACCCTTTTCCTCATTGCCTTCTTTTTCTAATTTGTCTACAAGTAAATTTTATTTAATTTTGGATCAGAATTTACGAAAAATTCACTGAAATTTGCAGAAATATAAATTCATGTTAAAACGTTAAAATATAACGTATTTGTTTGAATTTTAAATAATAGTCTTATAATCTTAGTTGTGATGCATTAAGTATGTCACCTAAATGTGCATATTCAAGGGTTTTATTTTAAATATTCAACAGTTGTTCTTACAGTAATTTCTGCTTTTCCAATCTGCAGAAGCATTTCTGTCATCCGAATCAATAGTAAAAACTACATTTTTATCTCGAGAATTCCCTTCGTTCATCGTATCTGTTAAAATAAACATATATTTATTTTAAAAAGTCAATATAAAAACAGTTGAGTCAGTTTAAACTGACTCAATGTGGCTTAAAAATTTTTCTATCAAAATGTTTCATTAACAGTCTGTGCTTATCACGAGCTTAAACTCGTCCAGATCATAAATCATAAAAGTCAACCATTGGAGTGTTTGGTCACTAAATGGATTACTGTATTACTTATGTGGTAATAAACGACTTAATGGTGCCAGAATTCAAAAAACAAGTCCCTTGAGAGATTGTCTCACTATTCACTTTTACCTAATGCCCCATTTCATGCCTTGGTAGACTTATAATATTTAAGACGTTCAGAATTAATCGCCTAGTTAAATATCCAAAGATTAATTTTATGTTGACTAGGACAATAGTAAGTTGGCTCAAACAAAGTAGTCTTATGTGTCTCGGTATCAATAGGATGCCATTTGAAAGATCATGACCTTCTCGCCTCATTCCATTTCAGTTAGATTCCTCATTTCGAATGCCGAACTACTTCAAATAATGAATGCTTTGGTAGTTGAAAGATAAGCTCATCGTTTTCTGACATTGTGGCATTAGACCTATCATATCCTACATTGCAATTAGCGACATTTTCAATCTACCCAGATGGAGGATGTGAATGTGAGGCATTCCAGGCCTCCTAAGGAAAGTCCAAACACCATCGCACTTAGCTTGAGAGAAGGTAGTCAGGAGCTCCTCACAATGTGAACGCATTCCAAATCTCTCGTGTTCATCAGAGTTAACAGATTACATCGAGCATCTACCTCACCGTGTCCTACACCATGACTTCGGAGGTGGTCACACTGACTGCTGCATTTCTAACTCACCTCTGTGCTTCTTGCACAAATCAGTGTCGCCAATCTCCTACAACATTTGACTTCCCAATTATATGGCGCTTAATATGGCAAAGCGCTTACAATAAAATAATGGTCGGGAAAGAATTAGCGAACAATCTGCAAGGCCTCATTTAACTTCTTATGATTTCAACGTTGGACCTCATTTCAGTGTTGCCAATTCCTCTCTCCGGTGTGTCTTCTGGGAATTAGTGTTGATTATGACATAGTGAATTGAAGAGCTATCTACTGAAGTTTTCACTGTCTTCATCAAATTGCTTGAAACCTTTCCAAAATAGAATGCTTACATTGTACGAGGGCATTTGAGATTGTGCATTAATACCAACAAAACTAATGGAAAATCAGCCTCCACTGGCAGTTGATGTGAAGAGTAATGATAACAGTAACTAATATTAACGATAGGCATTGATCATGACACTTTGACTCTGAAATGGTGCTGAGAAGCTCTTTTGTTAATTTAAGAAGCCAAAAAATATTCTCCAATTATTATGTTTTCGCTGATCCACGTGTGTGTATATATCCAACTTTTTGAATTCTACCAAAAAATCTCTTAAGCAATAGCCTGTACAAATTCATATCATTTAAAAATCAATCATGCGGGTTTTTGTTTAATTGAGTCTCTATGAGTAAACTTCCCAAATGCTAAGTATGGACCAATATATCTCTTTGTTTGTAGAATTTATATAAAACCATTAAATATCCAAACATATTTACACATATATAAACAATGCCATGGCACAAATTTTAAATACTTTTATTAAATTTCTCACAGGAATAAAGGTAAAACAGTTTACTCGTGGGTGTTGGAGTGATAGAAGAGATAGAAGTAATAGATTTAGTTCCTTTTAGAATTTTTTTCATACAACATGAATTAAATTAGCCTAATATCAAAATTTCCTGATATCAAATTGAATACCCGCGTAAAAGAGTTATGAAGCAAGTTTTCAATAACAGCTTATGTAATTATGGAATCCCTAACCACCAAATTGTTACTAAATGTTCCAGACATATTTCACTTATATTAATGAATAATGTGAAAAGAATTTGATGTCAGAAATGTAATAGTGAATCTCCTAAACAAACTAAGGCAGTTTATAAGCAATCGATTTTTGCTCATTTTAAATAACATTTAATTGCCAAATAATGTTAATGCATCAAAACTCCGTAAAACGTAACGTAAAATATACATTACAAATTTCTTAAATTATCTTAATATAAATATTCCAAATATATTAGTTAATCTTAAATTGTTATTTCATTGTTTTTATCGTGACCTTCTTAGTTTTAATTCACTCTACAGATCCTTACAAGTGTAGTATACGCTTTATTACTAATCGTTTGAGATATCCTAGTAAATCAACAAATAATCTAAATAATAAACTCTGAATTTCTCTAAGAATAAAAATTTTAATTCTCAAGTGTCATACGGGTAATTCCCTGAAGACGTCCGTATTCTATGCGCCTGGGATTGTTTGGTGCTAATGGATAAAGAAAATGCTATGATAGCAAAGTACCAGGTAAACTTTCAAATAAAATGTTGCCGGTAATTGCCTTTTAACAAGAAGTCATTAATGAATCTTTCGTTTAATGAAATTACATAAAAATCTCATACTTATGGGTAATTCGTGTAAAATGTACTATTCGTTCTCATATTTTTCTAAAAATTGCATTCGAAAACATTTTATTGTAGTTTCAGATTTATATACTTTGCGTATATTGGCCTATTTGAAGATTTATATCTTTATTTAAGATATTCAACTATTATCAAACGATTGATTATTTTAACAATTCCAGTGAAAATATTTTTTCAGCAAAAGATACTTAATTCTTGGTATCTCAAACTAAATTTATTTATTCTTAATATAAGTGACCATCGATGGAATCAGCCAGATATTGATTGTAAATATTGCAGTCTAAATCAATATAGAAGATCACTTTTCCTTGATCATCCGTAATCAAGTTAAAAATGAACTCCGTGTATGTTTTTAGTCTTAAGAAAATACGCAATTAAATGCAATTCGTGCATAAACACCTGAAAAGCTGCTTTCTGTTAAATTTTCGACTTACGGGCCTTAATAAATGCTCCTTCCGACCGGGCTGTGAACAGAATGGAAATGAATTGATATAAAATTTTGCATAAATTTTTCTTTAATATTAGGAAATAGTACTTGCCAACGATACATAACCCCTTTTACAATTGCTTAAATTGCATATCTAATTATCAAAATAACGGAATAATAAATTTCACAAATGTTTTTATGCAGATGTAGTAGCTATAAAATTATGAAAAATTTATATTACTTAAATTATTTCAAGTAGCAATTAATAACATGATAATTAATATCCTTCTTAAATTGTATGTGATAGTTAAATGAGTAGAAAAAGGTAGAAGCAGAATTCAAATATACCTTGACAAAATCTCCCTTCTTAGTCCATCTATCTGGCTGTAAGGGGATTAAATAGAATCGAAATGACGACCAGTTGCTCAGCTAAATCAGTTCATCAACGGGCTGTGAATATCGCGAGAATGAACTCATAAAGACGCACAGGTAGAGATCAGCCTTTGAAGCATTTGAAAATTACTAGGAGAACTGTATCATTTATAACCAAAATGACAACTCACTCTTGCCAGATTTCAAAAAATAACTCTCTTAATAGTCTATTTCATTATCTACACCTATTCGGTGCTCTATTTCATCCATTAGTGGACCTTTAACTGACGTAATATTGGAAACCAACCGCCTGGTTAAAATCTTGTAAAATCCTGGATTAATATCAAAAAAATATTAATTAAAGATTTACCGCCTTTTCATCTTAAATCATGCCAGTTGGTTTTTTAATTTTAGACCTGAAATATTCGAACTAATGATTTTTTAGCTGTTTAAAGATAAGCTATTTGTTTTTTGACACTGTAGAATTAGGTCTATTATATCATACCACAATATTTTAATAAAATTGTTAAAATTCCAGGAAAATTCTTGAAACCCATAACATCTTTAAGCTACTCAGTTTCTTGAGGTTAATTAACATTCCAATCCTTCTAAAGAAATCCGAACATCACCCCGTTTAGGGTTGGAAAAGATATGCAGGAATTTTCAAATGGAAAACTCAAATTCTAAACTTCGCTTGTTGACCAGAATTAAAGAGTTTTATTGAATATTCACATCACCGGATGCTACGCTATTGCTTATAAATCAGTCACGTCGACTTCCGGCAGTATTGTTTTTAACTGAACAGGTGTCGTTAGGTTCGTGCTTGGTTCCATATACTTTATCTGAGGGTAATAGAGAATTCTAAGATTTTTGGAGGAAATATTTTTGCCTATTAATAGATTAACATTCGTTTTCAGATAACATAAAATATCTTTAAACGCTCTGGAATCAATCAGACGACTGTATGCTTTACCCATACATATCCATATTTACCCTTATTTTAGTTGTAATTTGAATATCAAAAGAATTCTATCCTATTTTTAGCATTTACAAAATCACAAGGATACGTGAACTCATTAGCTTATTTTATCGAAAGTGTATTCTAAGGGCGCTTCGGTAAAAGATTTAACGAGAGAACATTGCAGTTATTTAACTAAGTTAAGTATTTTTGTGATATATTTGTTATGCTAATTCAAAATATTTCATTTGAAAATTAAGGATTTCATCTACTTGTTAGATACTTTGATATTGTTCAATGATGTATCCGATTGTCTTATCCAGAAACCTTTGCAATGATATTTAGTTATGCTTTGAACATCTGAGCTGAAATCCCCTCAAGATAGAAACAACTTAAAATTCCTATATATGGTCTAATCTATATACCTTTATCACAACTGCAACAAAAACCAAAGAGCCTTCTAAAATGTAATAAAGTTACATCATCAAACAGGCGAATGGAAAACTCACATGTCAGCCCGAATTCAATCAAAATCATTAGAGCTACGGTCAGGTGCAAAATTTTCATCAGTAGAGGCCGGTCGAATGAGTGAAATTGTCTAATAAACTGTTGTGACTATCCACAAGTATTTATAGGTGGACTTGTGTGCACAGATACGCGTATATTGACCCTTTCAATAAATAAACTTTCACGCAAAATCTCATGAGCCAATGCAGGTGAGATGATTGACCCATTTCACATGACGTCTCTTGAATAAATTATTAGCTGCACTTGTTGTGTTTGTTCCCTTGTTAATAGAGAAACGTAAGATAAAATATGTAGACTAATTTTGTCAAATTCTCTGACCACCTGACGTGGGTTCATTTCAATCAACTTGAGTATATTTTGAATACCTTTAAAACATTGTTTAGGAATGACGATACATGAGAACTAGTGGTGTAGTCAAACTCTCTCGACTAAAGTTTTCATTCTATGGCTGCATTAGCATATAATGAAGAGCATGATATCATATAAAGAGAATAGAAACCAAATTTCTAGACTAGGGGACTTCTAAAAATTGACTTTCCGTAATAAAGTTGGGAGCAAACTCATTCTCACATAATGATGTTTAAATCCATTTAAATTGATTGATTATTTTATTTTCTGTGTGCTCAGTAACTTGGCGTAAATTTTTGGATTTGGAATTTTAACCACACAGTACTTTTTCTTCTTGCCAATGAGTACATATTAGGTATTACAGCACTATCCTAGTGAAAAGTGGTGATTCTAAGGTCATACTTACTAGATAAATCAGTGAATCGCACATAACTAATAAATTGCAATCCGGATTAATTTCTTGTCAACAATTTTGCCGCGGTTACAATTACTGCAAATATTTCCAAAAAATTGACTAATCTGGATCACAGACAAAATTAAATTTGTCGTCTAGTTGGTCTCAATTATAGCATTTGGAGATTTGAAGAGTTAAAGGCATTGAGTGGCGAGATGTACCCTTTAATTTAAATAGAGAATCAATAGGCCCTGATTTTAGCAGATATAAACCCAAATTTAAACCTAGGGATCCGCACAACCACAAAGACAAGAGGGAGAAGATGATACATTAGCAAAATAGCTATTGATACCCCACTTACCAAAAGCAGACACCTTTGAATCTACACGTAGAAAGAGTTGGCTAAAACAACTTCACGTGGTTGCTCACAATTATTCGGAGAGAAAGAAGGTGGAAGCTAGGTGGTGAATCTTACAAGGAATTCTGTTCCTTGCATTATTAAATGACAACCACAGTTGAAAGGCGTACTCAAAAGAGAAATTATGTAGGCAAATCCTCGGTGTTATAGACCTTTTGTTAATGTAAATGAGATGGGAAGGCACTGTCGGACAATCTCCACGAATCCAAAGATGATCTCCTTTCTTTCATTAGATGGGTGCTAGGAGACTTACATTAAAAGGCGATGGCTTCAAAATAATATGAAATCTTGTAACAGGGTTTTCCCTGCGAAGATCAACATGGTGAAGAGAAAGTATAACTCTGAAGAACTTCGTCCTGAAACAGCAGCTGACCTGATAACTCTGCAGCTCAGATAAAGTAGAGTTCTCCTGATACCTGTGAATATACCCTTCCTCCCCGTTTATGAACTTTTACTTCTTATGTGTTTTGATGCTTTCTCAAGATGAATGGCTATAGTAATTTTAACCTTGCCCTGGAAAATAAAATAAAGCTTTGAGACATAAGAATATGAAACTCTAATCTGCTTATATTAAGGCAACGTGCCTAAACCTAATTCAGTTTTAAGATAAGACTCTTTTGCTGTCCGGACAATTTTCTCTATTTCTTTCCGATCAAACTTTCCGAACTTCATTTAATTGTTTTCCATACTGAAATAGCTTACCGTGATTAAAGAATGAAACAATTATATTCAACTTTTATTTGATAATATCAACGTGAATAAATTTTGTTTTAATAGAATTTGAATGCAAATAAAGTATAATAGCTCCATTGGTTAACTATGTGAAAGCCACAAGAAATTTTTTTTAAAGTTAACTCATAAAACTACGATAACTCATGCAGAATATTTCCCTTTCAATGTAACAGTGCAGGTTAAATTAGCGTTATCTAGTAACTCAACATTTAGGTCATGAATGACGGAAAATTTATTCTGGTTTAGCAATTTGCTTAATTAGAGCTTTCATAATCGCTATGATTTAAATAATTTTAAAGAAGATCTATTTCGTTTGACTTTAGTTTTTAGTCTAGTGCTCTCAGTTTTTTGTATAAACTAATCAAATTAATCGGACAAATTATCAATCCCCTATATTTACTCCACATATATACTGTCATACCTTCTTGATAAAACGCTAAGAACCAGTTATTACTTCCTTTATTGCATTAGTAACTACGTACCGTTAAAAGCGCCGGCTTAGCAACTGTATCATCGCCATAGCTATGGAAAGTAGAATTTCGGTTAGTCGGAATCAAAGAACCTGAGATTAGCTAAATAAACAGGTTCCAGGACTAAATATTAACAGCGATATTTTCTTCATAAATGGAAAGGAAGTCGTTATCGACTTATGAATATTTTTTCCACTTTCTCCGGGTCAAAATGAGTCACTAGATCAATGCGGATATAAATTGAAATTATAAGAACGTGATACCACCACTTTAGGCCTAATTCTGGTACAAACCTTTCACTAATTTGAGAGAAAAACACAAGATATCATTTGAAACAAAACAGAAATATACCATGACCCTATTTATGCGGGTTAGAAGTAGCATGTAAAATTTGCTTACCAAAATACTATTTTTTGGGAAAATAAAATTTTATTACTTGTCTGCGCCATACATCCTTTGAATCTTTTATTTCTATGATGTATTTGAGGGTCATAACTGAAATGGCTTAGTGCCTAACTAACCTATGTTCTCCCTCTTCTGAGCTCTGAAATACCGGGCTTATGGAACGTTAAAACACTTTGACAGAGAGTTTGATAAAATATCTTTCCAGGAGAGTACAGTCCAGTAAAACTGTGCTCCTTTGCTGTTGAGAAAGGCGGGGAAACCAGACTTAGAAAAAAATAAGTTTATATTGAGCGTTCCATCAGGGATAAAATAAGACTAGGTGATATTTTTATTTTTTTTTTGAAATTACAAACAGATTGTCAGCAAAACACCGCCAATAAATGTCAATGTCATTAAGTCTCCTGATGCTGTCTGAACAAAGTTCACATCTTTCGACTCTCTGTTAACCTTTAAAAGTAGATATTTTTCGGAAATATTCGTTTCTATAAATAATCTTTTAAAAGTGATAGAACTCTCGGCAATAACTGTACTCCTCTAATATCTCTCTCTCCTGGTTTCAGTTAACTGTAATCTATTGGAAACATACTAAAGTAGGCACAGTAATTCATGCTTCATGCGGCGTAAGAAGGACCTTAAATTCTAAAAGCCTCCATCAAATTAAGTTAGACGCAATAGGGCACGCAGAGAGCCCTTCGGAGTTAATTTAGATCTAATGTATACAGATGCTAATTTCGATTCGTGTCTTAATAATTTAGAGATAAATTCTGACGCTGACAGATTATTATGTGTGTTTTCCTTTCTCTAATAATAGTGACAGAACTACATAAGGAGGGCTGAATGGCCGAAAAATGATGCTCTCTGAAGCAGAGTAATTATTATTTCAAATCTTTCTGTGTCCTAGATAGCCCCACTCTACAGCAAACAGACTCCGAGCACATTTTTATACCATTATTGCATTATTTTTATAGTAAACAAGTGTTAAAAACACAGTACTATTTTTATATTATCTCAGCAGATGTGCTCAGCCATTTTCTCGGCCTATAACTTTGAGAAAATTGAAGCTCGGAATGGAGGTTCAACGGAGCAGCTTAACGCTGCAGACATTGCAGTTAAGGGTTAGAATGCTAATCGTAGCCCGCAAATGTCGAATATATGGCGCTCTTCTTTTAAATCGTTACACAAGGAACTACTGTGTTATAGCTGCCCCTATTGCTCTCGTTACCTGGCAACTTCTACGCTTTCTTGAAAAGTCATTCTGTTTGGTCTCCATATATTTATCCATGACTGGATTCATCAAGTATTTAAACGTTGTCCTTTTCAAACGCATTTATATTGTTTCTATTATACTGGTTCATACTAGGGCTGAGTATTCTACAATAAATTCATAATAGAATGTTGATCAAAGAAATTTTCAGTTACATTATTCCTTATCTATGTTACTGGATATCATTACCTAACATCTGCGTCTTTAACGTTAAACTTCTAGATAATCACTATTCATTTTAATGATTATAATGTCGCAGCCTTTTCTCTGATCTTTCCTTATGAAATATTCTATCACCTATCATGAATAAAACAGGTCAAATTCGTTTCCAATGATCATATTGTAAGGGATATTTATTCTTATTAAATAAAATTCTAGGGAATTTTCTCTACAAATCACCTCTTTGTAACATTCATCGGTGGGAATTTTGTGGCTATTGAAGTGGAACTTCTCGCAGATCTTTAATTGGATTAACAAATATGTGTGCAAATCATCAATGAAAACTGGTTATAATTTTAAGAAAAATTGCTTAAATTAAGATTGATGGAATAAAATGCCTTTTGATTTGCATAATGCTTCCACCTCGAGTTTGCATTTAAAACTAGAGTAGCCAAATAAGATCAGTTTGTTTAATGATCCATATAATTAGAATAAGATACTTTTCTTCCTCAAGTGATTCTTATCAGGATGACTGATTCAAAATTGTCCCTTTTATATTCGCCAACATATACTTATATAAACTTCTCCCTATAATGTAAATTCACTGATGATATTTCAGCATATTTAAATTACTACTTAATTAATACCATCAATATATAAATTTCGGTTTCAAGAATCAAACTCACCTTCCAAATTATCACCCTCCTTCACATTAAAGAAGTGGAAAAAATATTTAAGTAAAACCAAACTGTTTTATCACTATTTATGATCTGTTTTATCTCAGAAGCATGGTCTAAATAAGGCTTTATTATAGAAGTCCTTGCAGATTACTCAACATAAAATGGAAGGGCAAAAATAGAGGACGGAGAACACCCAAAGTTGTGAGAGTCAAGTGAAGCAACAATCGTGTCGAAACGACTACTTCCATGTAAGGCAGAATTAGATTGTGGTTGGGTATACCTTCAACCACTGCAAAGTTCAAGCTATCCCTTAGATCCGTGTTGGTATGTGTGCTGTCAAGTGTTTTCACATTAGCTGGTGAGATTGTTCGCTTAGCCTACTTGCAATTTGGCAGTAGCAACGTGCTTACAATATTATCCTTGTAGTAGGATTGCAAACTAGGTAGCCTCAAGTTAAATTTCAGAAATTATCGAAATATCCTTCTGCCTGCAATCAAGGCAGAAAAAAGAAACGTAGAAAAAATGTGAGTGAACTTGGATAATCATGTGATTCATTATTGACGTTCCAGTTTAGCTATTCTACCATGGGAATTTCCTTAGACGTTCATTCATTAAAATTCACCACTTGAACTCTCAGTAAATCTGCGTTTTTGAAATATTTTTGAATAAGGGAAATGATAAGGAGATTTTTAACGGATCTGCGTATTAACAAATGCAAATTTTCCATTACAAGGTTTTATTAAGGTAGTTAACTGAAGTGGATAACTAGAAATTATCCTAAAATGTTTGTGAAGTTCAGTTTTTAAAATTAGAGTCTAAAATAACGAAATGCAAGAAAATATCATATCTATATTTCTAGTATAAAATTTTTACTTAAACATTTTCATATGATATTTTTGAGAAATTATCCCTGTTAGCTATAAACAATTTGCTTCGTGTTTAGTAACAATTACGATTGGAAAAAAAATGTATGAGCTATTATAATAAATTAACCTGCTGTAGCTAGGCCCTTTATATCAAACGCACAAAAATAATTTCAACTTAGTGATAGGTGTCGCACCATTATTTATTTGTATTAATTTGTCACCCTTTTTTATCCTTCTCCTTAGCGATAAACCATAAGTCGGACTGGCTTTATACGAAACGATTTTTACGGATTCTCCGTGGTAATAGATTTGCTTTCAATGGATCTATAATGATTGCCGTAATTGAAAACTCCACTTTCGTCTGCAATGCATTATTAAACGTAAATGCGCAATCACAATCGATGTTTACTAAATCATTAATTATCCTCTGATTTATTTCCATACTGACTCTTCTCAAAGAAAAGAATTATTACTGAAACTCAGATGTTTGATATTAATCCAATCCAAGTGACTTGAAGGATTCATGCTGCTTTGCTTACCGAGTATCGCTCATCTGTAGACGTTTATCGATTTTTATCTAGACCACCCCTCACCCTTCTTTTTTATTGATTTGTTAACACTGGACCACCCAGTTAGACCAAACATTTGCATCTCTTTCCGGTGATTTCTTAATTCAAATCAAAGAACAAACATTTAAATCTCTCTGGGTTGCCAAAGGTCATCTTTAAGTTGGACCAACGGTTTCAGAATTCTTTTTAAGAGGTGAATCTAAGTGACCGTGGTTTTAGAATAAATTGTTATCCTTTTTCTCAATTTATATTCGATAGTATTTATACTTTATTTATAATAATAACATATAGTTATTATTGTCAAACATATTAATTGAAAACAGTGCAGCTCTGTTATGTAAATGACATGTTCATTCTTATTATTTTTAATGTCAAAATAAAAATGCACCGAAATACTTTGATTAACCATCCAGATTCATCAACTCGTTGATGTACTCTAGACGTAGTGGATATGGATTCACTAAGAAACTAAATCTGATATTTATATTAAAAGCAAGTAAAAAATTTTTTTAGCTATTTCCAACCTTCTACTCTGCTCACACTCCATGATTCCTATTTGAAATAGTTTACTCTTCCTTGTATTTGGATGTGTTCTCTAAGAAAAATTCGTTTTCGCCTTTATGTAGTCAGTGCTAATAAATCGTAACGATATTCAATCGGCGTGCGAAGTTCCTAACCACAAAATTTTGTCAGAGCACTTTTTGAAATTAATCAGGGTTGTCTATGATAATTGCGATAATTATGCAAATTACTAAATCGGTGCATGGGTACCTAAGTTAATAAAAATAATAGATTGTTCAAATTAATCATATATTTACCAAAAAACTTCAAATTAGTAATAATAAGAATACTCTGGTCAAATATAGGAAAAATGCAAAATTACAACCATCGCTCAATGGCCAAAATCGATCCTCTTTCCTTGTATGCTTCTCTGGTGATACATACTTTAGGGTAGGTCTGTGTAGACGCAATTATTGATCCGCCAACCCAGACAGCTTCAGTTCCCTGTCGATGCCTTAGAACTCTCTTATTGATCCTCGGAACTGTTCTAGTCGCAATTCCCTCTTTCATTCGATTAGGCGTCCCAGGAAATCCAGTATTACCACCAGCAAGAACAACCGTCTCTAACACTGCATAAGCATCATTCTCTTCCAAGCTAAGAGCAGATCGAATAGAGGCTTGGTCAATAGGATTCACGTCTGGAAGACCACCTAGACTCGGGTTGAAAAGCATTTCCGGGGCCATAGAAAGTTCCTCCCCCAAGGTAATTTTTTTTCCATCAGGCATAGTCACGACCTTTTGAGTGCATTCATCTGACTTAGTAAAGCTCGATGCAACATAGGAGTAATTCATTTTAATGTGTCGTAGGTCTGCTTCGTTATAAGAGGCCAGTTTCCCTCTACTTAAATGACGAAGATAGCGATCTATATTTCGACCTCCTAGAGGTAAAACTTTTTCACTGTCAGCAAGGGGATATAGGTTTTTAACCCCAAGAATTCCTGTATGGGAATAGCCGGAATCTACGACAAGGCAATTAGAATATCCCGAAGAATAGGCAGCTAAAAGCGGTTGGCTGACATAGAAAAGAGATTGAAAACTGAAGTATTCAAACAGTACTTCAGTTAATCGCTGTCTATATTCGTCGGACATTTTCAGGGGAAGAGAAAGAAGCAAACTATTTGTCGAAGAGTTTACCCTCATTTTAGTCAAACATTCACGAATATACTTTGTATAGTAGTTGAGTGCCTTTTGCGTAATCTTGAATTCCAGAACTGTTCCATTTTCAACAACATCAACCTAAAACACAATGGATTAGCTAACTATTTGCTAAAAATACATGGAAAATCTTACAATAGCTGTGAATCAGCCTTGATAAACATTTTAGTAATGCACTTAATGTCCTGAATAATGAACGCCATTTTATAAGTGCGCCATTTTGTTTAGGTAAAATTTCAATCGCCTTCATCCTATTTTATTAAATTTTGATATAATTATTACATAAATATTAAATTTTTGATATATTTATTAGATATCAGCGATAAAATCAATTGTAATTTTTTTAATTCGACTTACGCCCTCGAGATTTTCTAAAGACGGCTCAAGACGAACTTCTGGTTGGCTCCCAGTAGCAACACCAGCTCTCCATTCCTGAGTTCCACTATCGATTACAATGGGAGGTGATAAATCCGACATTTAATAATTAGCTCTGTTGCTGTGACTTCCTATTACGGAAATAGAATGAGGCAAAATTGCATTGCATTGCTTTTTGTAATTGCACTGCACATGTCTTTGCATCTACCAATCCCGTAATTACTACCCCGCACATAGATAGGCTCATCTGACTTGCTCCCTTTTTGATTGGGAAGTGCCAAGAGACCTTGACTGTTTAAGTGAATCCAATTAGGCCTTTACGCCTTTCCGCAATCACATATATATACATAACTAATAATTCAAAAATAAAAAAAGCAATCATGTATCACAATGATTTTTTCCTAAATTTTAGTCATAGTTATTTACATGAAGTCACTGCCTCATAATTTCATTCACGTGCTGGATAGATAACTGACTAATTGGAATAATTAGATGGTGTAATCTCGACATGCATAATGTTTACGTATTTTTGTTTTACGTTCACTTGTGTGGCATAATAATGGCGCAGAAATTTTGCTCTAATATTAGTAATTTTCCAATCAAAACTTATCTTATTGTAGCACTAATCCCAGCGAAGTTACTGAGGGAGATATCTTAAAGGCTAAAAGAGTGCATTAACGTTCCTCAAATCAGAAGAACGAAAGTTGAGGCGGGAACTTTGTGAACTGGACAATAATTAAGAAATGATAGGTCTAAGGGGGTTGTAAGAGAATGCTGAATTACGCATCTAAATTGCGTGTAAAGACTAAATGAAATATGCTTAGAGCTTCTATTTAGTTTCGTCTACTATGTAGTTTAATTTATGGCATTTTGTGCTGAGTAGAAGTGTTGCCTAACACGATTGCAGTTCTGTTATCTCCATCAAAATCAAAACGCTTCAGTTGGTATCAAATAATGATTGTAATAAAGTTTTTTAAAAGTTAAACGAACTCTGAGTTGAGTAGAAATCAAGTAAAATCCAAAACTTCATGAACCAAATTTTTGAAACCTCTTTCTCAAATTATAACGTTAAAACTATGCTCTGCTGTCTGAATATTATTGTGTATTTTTATTACATTTGTATATTATGTATATTTGCTTCATTATTCTTATTATTGGTTTATGCAAAATCTAATAGAAATTATTTTCTTCGGACCATGACCTATGAAAATTTGCTCATTGGATTCCTTTGATTATCTTAAATTCAAACTTCAAATTAAAGGCCTTCTTTGCGTTTTCAAGCATTTACGTGCCAACAGGAATGAAAAGGAAAGTAGTACTTGCTTTTTAGGACACCTCGAACCTACCTGTCATCATGATTTGCCCATTTATTTTTCTCAGTCTCTCACCTTCCATTAATTTGGTATAACTTCGGTTTGCCTTTTAGCTCTCAGACACTTCTCTCATGCAGGTTATTAATTTCCCTTTATTTTCTTATTTTGCCATTTTTCCATATGTGGTTATATTTTAGCTTACTGTAGAGGAACCTGATGCCCCCTCTCACTTTTCCAATTAATTAAGTAATCTAACAACAGAGACCGCCCACTGACAACTATACAACCATAAACGACAATGACTTAGCCAGTTTCGTTCATCCTACTTTGGTGACCTCAACCTACATATAATATCTTAGAAAAATTGGTCAAGACATCAAGGCGAAAGAAGATTTTTCCGATCTAGCATAATGGATGAACAAAGCCAATTTCTTTTCCTCAATCTGATAAAAAACCTGGAAATTTGTAAAAATATAATTAAATATGGCTTTTAATTGTTAATGATGCCTATATAGTTTAGTATAGAAAAAAAGAACCCCAAATTTCCTAATCATGGATGCCTAAATTCTTTAAAGGACGAAGGTAATTAGACCATCTTCCCAACGATTACCATCCTTAATTGAAATATTAAATATGGCACTAATCTGTCTTCCAGGAAATTAGGGCGCGACGAATTATCAATCCGAATGAACCTTCGGATAATCTTCAAAAATGCCAATAATCTCCAAGTCATTTATTTTAACCTGAGTTGAGTTAAGAGAAAGGGAAAAATGATCTTAACAGACAAATCGTTCCAACTATTCCTTAAAGCCAAAATATTATATTTATGCGGTTGCCTAATGTAACACGCATAAATTTTATTTTTGCTGGAGATGATAATTTAATTGATTAATGCCGTCCATGAAAGCGAGAAAAAGACGGCTTTAGTACCTTCGTTTCCAGGATGACCTCTCTACCGTCTAAGATGGGTTATTGAGATGAAAATAGAACAACGTAATAAAACGAAAGAGAATGATCTGAAATTGCTTCGACACATGACGGAAACCTTCAAATTTTACTCTCTCAAGGTATGATTTTTTGATAAAATGGGCTAAATAACTGGTAGAACATACCTCACTTTTCTCTCTCGGAAGATATTTGGGTTATTTAATGCACCATGCATACCCTAATAATTTGGACGTAGTTCTCTCTATTTCAAGATAAAGTAATTTGTTATATGCACTAATTTAAAGTAGAAAAATATAATATCCACCTTTTCATTGTTAATTTTGTTATAAATCTAAATAAACAGTGATTTTGGGAGGACCGATAACTTGGGGACTGAGATTTCCAAGACTGCGACTGAAAGATTTGGAAATGTGTTTAATCAAAAGTCTAAAGGACAATGATTTTTATATCACAAAGTTTAAATGAAGAATTTTCGAATGGTGCGTTAAAAGTTTACTTTTTTAAGTTGAAGATTAGAGACTAAAAATGTGTAGTATTTCCACTCTTATAGCACAGACATCTTCATTGCAGAACAGGAAAGAATAACGGAAGAATACAGTGACTAGGGATTAAGGGGAAAGAGATATGCACAAATGATAAACCCTTTATTCAACGATTATTTCGACAATATTGGCTTGGTTTGAATAGAGTCCCACTCTGATTATCTACTTATTTAAGCGGCTGAGGTTGAACTTTACAAATATGAAGTAATAAGATAGATAGTGGACAGCCATAAGATAGGATTTTATCATTCATTAAATGATGTCGCAAGAGAAGTTTTGATCTTTCCCGTTTTCAAAATATAATATTACCGTAAATATTTAATTGTACATATTATCCACTTATTTCTGCTTCTGAAAAATTTTTACCAGTAAAAGTTAGTCATAAGGCCTTCCATTTTGTTTGTGAATGATTGCCAGTAATATTACATTCTACATGTATTCAAAAATTTAATTTTTGAAGTATTTGAATAAGTTAATTTAAGTTGTCTTTCAATAAGTCTTTGATCAGATGTGTACTCTTGTTTCGATACGCATGTATATCATAATTGTAAAGGATAAATATCAAATATTTTAATGGGTATCGCTCAAAATATCGTTAAACTAAGTGGTTTCAAAATGAGATGGTGATCGTCATCGTATTTGGGGAAGAAACACGTAATAGTGTATAGTTAGAGTATGACCCGAAAGTTTTAGACGATAGCAACATCTGCACGAATATAAATCAAAAGCAAGAATAGTTTGCTTTATAATATGCAACGTTTACTTTATTTTATTGACTAAAATAGAACTGGTATTTCTCAAGGTAGTTATAATATTCAACCATAATTGAACATATTACACAATATTTTCACAGTTCTTGATAAATTTTATGGTGAATAGCATATAATGTTACATTATTAATGACTGCCAGTATGAAGCACCGCAACAAAGAAAATGCAATTGTCCGAACTACAATTAGTTGCGCAATATAAATAATTATTGCCACTAAACATATGTAGAAGTTAGTCCAGTTAATATGTAAACAGACATATGTAGCCCCCGAAATATCTAATTGAACCCCATTAAATCCAAGAAAAATACAGATTGGATGTATATCAAGTGCAAAAAAGATTTTCTATTTGAAGACAAATCATCTAATAATCTTTTAAAGTAAAAAATGCTCTGACTTGAACACTTTTTGAATAGGAGAATATATTTTCATATTACGCATGCATACGGTAATACGTTGTGTTGCAACTTTGTTTTAATCCTTTAATTGTAACCTGCGCACTTTAGCCTCAGTTTTTCATTGGCAGTGGTGCGTAGCGTCGGTGTGGTACTTGTGGATCGGGGTTCTTTTGAGTAAGTGGTATTGGTAACTGAGTTTTTTCAAACGTAATGTGCTTTACTCTAACTATTTTGAAAGCAATCACTTCATAACATTTTCGTCTTGATGTATGCTATTTTATGTCAGAAATATATTTAACCCATGTTTCATTTAGGAAATTATAATGGGCAAGAAGAAAATCCGCAATCGTGCTTTTGAAAAAGCTAACGAAAAGGGAGATCATGTGGAAGATAAAAAACTCCCAAAAGGTCTTATCAATGTTGGCAATACTTGCTATTTTAATTCCACACTCCAGTGTCTTTCTCGTGTTTCTGGTCTTTCCAAATGGATCAATCATTTATCCCACGGCGGAAGTTTAGGATATCTTAAACGATCTTCCAATGACGTATGACACTCATTTTTAACCTTAATTTTATTCTTGTATTTCTTATAGGGGAATACCCAAACACTTCGTCTTTTACTTCCCAAAGATGAGCTGCAATTCTCTCGAACTTTTGTTAATTTCGTTGAAGATCTACTTGGATCTCGCAATACTCGTTCATCAGTAACCCCTGAGGTGAGTCAGCAGGGCTTGATCTACGGGACATTTCAGTTTTTGTTTAATGGATTTGCGTGAACTTGCCTTCAATTGTTAGTTTTTATGTTACTGCTTATTTGCCAAATTACTGTAGCTTTGAGACAAATTAGAGTCCGAACCTATCGGTCAGATGATATTACTCTGGTGGCACAGCGATCATCGTGCACGTCTACAGACAAACATTTCTTTAACTATTTGACTCAATATGATTGTAAAGAAAAAATAATTTTTCCATATAGGAATGACGGCTTCACCTGTACTGTTGTTGAAATTCATAGTTTTATATTTATTGCACATTTCATTATTCTCATCCGAATTAAATTTGAACCATTCTTTCTCTTCAGTGTTTACGCAAACAGCTTGTGAGCTATTATAAACAATTAAACAACACTGCTCAACATGACAGCCACGAGGCCTTGCGTTGCATCCTGGATAGATTGCGTTTTGAGGAAAGACGCCTTTGGCAGCGGGCTATCTTGAATGAAAAGAAGTATACCTCATCAGTAGGTATTTTCCTTATTCTTGATTAATTCTCTTCAGGCGTCTGAAGAATTGAAAGAAGAAATTAAATCTTGGGGTCAGTGCACTGGCCTCTCTACCACCGTTGATAGAACATTTGGTGGTGTCCTCCTTACCTCCATCCAATGCGCCGTCTGTAAAAACGCTTCGATTCGTTTTGAAACCTTCTTGGATCTTTCATTGCCTATTAGTCTTGATGACTCTGAACCCAATCCCTATTTTCAAAAGAGTAAGTATCTGAATTTTTCTCTTCCCCCTTCCAAATAAAGCGTTTATTAACGCGTGCTTTCCCCTGTTTTAGTTGATTTTGAGAAGAAAAAGAAGGTAAGCTTTTATTCTATGGTCAAGCGGTAATTGATTGGACTGTTCAAAACATGCTAATTGTGGAGTGGCAGAATGCAGTTTTCTCATCAGGAAGGCTCGTGGATGTTACCTTTAATGAACTTGTGAATTTTAACGCATAGCTAACATGCTCTTATACCTTCTTCCTGGTTATCACGAGATAACTGGAAAGAATTTTTAAGGTTTTAGAGATCTAGGCAGAAGTCTCATAATCACGCAAGACCTATCTTTGAATATGTCATGACGCTGCAATAGGTAATCCTCGCACTGTTTAAGATGTCTGTAAATGGATAGTCTTTGCATTAGAGAGAAAAAAGCCCCTTTAAAATTTGTCTAATTATCTTAGCAGGCATCTTATATTTTTGTTCACTGCAGGAAAGGCTGTTAAATTATACCTTATTTTATGCTTTCAAGAGGAAAAGGCCGAAGAAATTTGATTTTTCGGGTTGTTATGACTTGAACAAACCGGTAGAGTCCCCTCTGTTGGATATTAACAAGAAAGAAGAACTGATACAGGAGGGCCGATCGGATGAAGGTGGAGTTGAAATCGAAGATGATGAGTTAATTCCTGCGATGATATCTTTCAATGATAACGACGATAATGCCGGTGATAACACTTCTCTCAATGTCAGCATTGGAAGCATAGATGACTTTGGTGAATTTGAACCAGACCTAGTGAGTGGTTATTTTGAAGCTCTAGCATATCAAGACAAGGCTGTCAACAATAACAAAAATCTCCCTCTTATGCTCTATCATGGAATCATAAATGCCTTCAAGGACATGATATCAGACTTCAATGATGAACCCATAACATCAATTAATGTGAAACATCAGAACGGCCCCCTCAAAGACTATGATGCTATTACTTCTCAACTTGATCTCGATGATTTAAAATTGATTGACTTCAGGAACTTCGAAGATGTTTATTATGAATCTAAAGCATCATCGACTGATATAGAAGATAAGAAAGGTTGTCATGGTTCCTTCGTTGTCAATAGTGGTGATAATGAAGACTTGTCAGGCACCAATGATGATGAATTGGTTCAGCACTTCCTTCAAAGCGCAGCAGTAGGTGAAGATGATCAGGAAAGTATCAGTAGTTGGTTGTAGTGGTTTTTTCACCATCAATTTCCGCACAAATCTAGAGTATTCTCTCACTTTTGGTGTTTGTATTGTTGTTAATTTAATGTTTGACTAAAATTCTGTAGTTCTTAGCGGCACAAATTATAATTTCCTCCTTTTTGTTTTTTTTTATAGGGCAAGAAAGACAAAGGGACAAAGGGAAAGAGGCATCGCCGTAAACACTACCTTGAGCTGGAAAGCGATTTTGAGAACCTCCATTTTGACGGCGATGAAGGCCAAAGCCACTCAGGGGTATGTTACTCGATTTTCTTTTCAAAATAGCTTTATTTAATGATTAGCGGATGTTAATTTATTATTTTTAAAAATGTTTTGTAGCTAGTTTTAGTTGTGAAAATGAATCTTCTAAAGAGTAGATAACTGAGCTGCTATTTTAATGTATGTTGATTTTTGCTCTTAGGTGCTAAAATGAGTTCAGAAAATTTGAACTTAGTTTAAAAGGAAATCTCCTACGAAAGGGCTTTAAACGATGGCTTGTTATTTAACATTTCCAATATATGATCGGCTTGGCTTTACTAGGGGTTCATTTGTTTAGTATCATACTCTTAGGACTGACACACTAACCGCATTCGGCATTTTTGTCCCTACATGGCCACCTTCGTTGCAAGTGCCGTTTTTTTCTAATTGGCAGTCTTGCGTATGGTTATTATTCAGCCGAATACAATTGCTATTCTCTTAGTCTTGTTCTCAAATGGAAAGAGTGTCTGGTGGATTTAATGCAGTAAGTTTGTAGCTCTGTGCTATTGTCTGATATTACAGACTACTTTTGGAGTTGGATTAGACGGCTCTTGTTCATAACTCACTCTAATGAGTCTTGAAATCTAGATAATTATGCAACTATCCCTGGAATCGTTGACAGAAAATCTCGTTCAAATGTCGTTTTCTCTTGAAGTGCTTAGATAGCTCTGGTTCATATCCTCTCATATTACTTCAGAAAGGTGAGTATTAAAAGAATTTTCCAGAAATTTCTGATTTTAGAAATATTGCGATATTCCCTTTATTCTCTAGTTGTTAGCACCTTTTATTGAGGTTAACGATTTCAGTCCACTATTATCCGATTTTTATTATTACCGTAAAGTTCATGTCCTTATATTTGATGTCAGTAATTGTGATTGTAACTACTGCAACTAATTTCATTAGTGAAATGACGGTAAATGTAGGTTTCATAGGTTAGATACTCATCGGTGCTATATTCGGTGAATATGGCCCGAAAAGGAAGAATAAAGTATTTAGAATTTTATTCTGAAACCGTTATTAGTGGTAGTGTAGACATTACTCGATGCCAATGAACTGAATGTTTTGAATAATGGAATATGTGAATGGTGCTTTCTGGATATATGAATTGAGCGGAATGCAATACATGGTTGTTAGGGAATGGAATAAAGTTATTGCTTGATTTAATGCAAATGTATAACTCATAGATGAATGAGAATGGGGTGGAAGTGGGTATTTATCGCAGAATGAATAAAGTCAATCACATAATAAGTGGAATTAATTCATTTTAGAATTGAAATCACTAAAAACAGTGATTTTGATTTCACTGATTAAGAAGGTGACACCAGAATGGGAGTTTCTGATTTAAAGTGTTACTTCTTTGCTCAGGTCTGGTGCTGGTAAAGTTGGGTAATTAAAGGGTCTGATTAAAGAAATATCATGTATGGTAAAAAATCAGTAAAATTCGGATCATGCTTTCATGACCTTAAAGTGCATTGTGTCCCCGAATTCGGTACCGGTTACTTATTGTTGCACTATCATGTTTGCTTAACTTAAGCCTGGTTCCCACTGTGATTTCTTGAGTCGTTACACCTTAAGTTGGAGGACATAAATCCCGTCGTCTAACTGCAATGTTGGTCGCTCCTGTAGCGTTAGAAATAAAGGCTTTGCTGGTATATGTGCATTAGGTCGTTTCCTGAAGAATTTGTTCTAATGTAGTCTTTATTTGATATGTGTTAGTGTGTCCGTTACTTGCTAGCCTAGGAAATCAGAGGTCACGGTAAGTATCCACTGAGCAGAGCGACCAACCGCACTGGTTAAATCCATAAGAGCGCTGAAAGTTCGTGAGTTCTTCACCAGAAAGGCTCCATGAAGTTACTCTTCTGTCTAAGATCAGTGTCGGATAACGCTTTTCTAAATAAGTTTGGGGAGTTACGTGATATTATCTAAGATGTTGAACTTGTTGCCTGCATCATACTGATGCAATCTTATAGTCGACTGGTATTTTCTACATAAACTACATTATACGTTGCGGCATTGATTGAGCGGCATTACCAACTATTCTCTTTCACTTCCTGCAGTTTACTGATAATAACAATAACAATGCCAAGAATAAAAAGAGGAATGAAAAGAGGTCGATCAAGAAGAACAAATACGGCAGAAATCGGTTGTTACAGAATATAGACAGTGATAAAGGGGAAGAAAATAAACAACAATGCAAATCAAATCAAGAATTGAAAGAGAAACGATTGGAACATCAAAAAGGAAACGGGTCCGTCCGTGGAGGTGAAGAACAACGAGAAGATCAAGATGATGGTGGTGAATTTGACCTATATGTTGAGGAAGAGGAAGATGAGAACACATTCCTCCCCAAAATGACACCTTTCATTGATGATAGTGACGACAATGTTGATGAAAATGTCTCCCTTAAACCCAATCATGGGAGTATCAGCGATTTCAGAGACATTATGGTCGATGATTTGGATGGCGACAGCAATAGGTCAACGGGGTCGCCAGAAAGTGTCATAGAATTCGTTGAAGAGGAGGGAGGTCAAGATGGTGAAGGACTTCAGAAGGGCTATGAGGAGGAACTCGGTAGTCCTCTGTCGTCAATTGAAAGTGAAAAGAAATCTCTGGCCTCCACATCTACCGGTAAGTTTATAATACTATTGGTATGCAGTGGATGGATGCATGACTTGGGTTTGGGGGTGGGTTGTTTTGTCTAGAGTTTTGGGGCTTGAAATTCACTTATTTAGAAGGATTGATTAGCAGATAAGCAGATATTCTCTCAAAAAATCTTCACTATAGCAATTTTTGAGAAGGCGGTGGTGAGCAGAGTTTATTGTTGCACTGTCTTATCTTTGTGTGGGGTATAATAGCCCGTATCACTGTAATGATTGATACAAAATTGAGAGAAAATTTTATTTCTAAAAAACAACTCAGTTTGAGAATGTCGGCGTCGGTACGCAGTGTTCAACGTGCACGTCTACCAAGTCAGGTTATGAGGTCGCGGCTCATCTCTAGGTTTATTCTGGTCAGCTAGATAGACAGTAGAACTTGGATTTTTGTAAAAGCAGGTCCAGGATGTCTTTTCTCCACATTTATAATTGTGTTGAGAAGTTTATATCGATGTTAATTCTCTTTTAGTTAAATTCATACTTCGATTTTTTCCCCATTTTTAGGTGACGCAGCAGACATGGAAGATAATGCAGATGATGTTGACAGTTTGTCCACAATTTCCGTTCCCAAAAAAGGATTCAACAGCGAAGTCTTCTGCGAGGAATTTATTGCCAAATCTCGTTTGGCGAATGCTGGAAACGTGACAGCTATAGCTCATCCCGAGGAAGAGAAGCGGGCCAAAGAGCTCTCTATTTGTAGCATCTTGGAACAGCAGAGGAAAGACGATCTCCTGACTGATCTAGAACGATGCCTCATGAAGTTCTTTGAGGCGGAAGAACTGAAAGGAGACAATAGGATTACTTGCGATGAGTGCACTAAGAAAGCTCAAGCCAGCGCTGGTGAGATAGATTGCAGAAGTACTACGGGTAGTGATGGAAGTGTTCGCTGCGATTCTTTGAAAAGGGATCTTCTGCTGAAACTACCAGCTGTCCTTACTATTCAACTTAAGAGATATCAAAGGGTGAGTTGGCCGTCTTTCCATTTTGATTTGATTGTGTTTAATTATCAGTCCCATCAGTTGAGCTACTCTAAGAGTTCGAACGGGTTAGGCTTAGAAATCCTTCTACGCAACTAATGGTCTTCCTAAAGACTAACAGGATACGATACCCTCTCCTGTAAGAGAAGGCAAGGAGTTGATTTGGATGTGAATTCGATGGAGGTAATGGCATGGGAGAAGGAACACAGGAGTAGGAGATACTGGAAATTGGAGGGGAATGTAAAATCGAGTATTGAGCGAGGGCGACCCTGATTATGTAACAGGGTTTTATTGGGGTATGATAAGGGAATTAGCAGTTTTAACATACTTGAATCGTTAATGGGCAGCCGAAAAAAATACTGCTAATTAGAGTCAATGTGTTCGTATTACAGGTTTGTTTATTTATACCGCTTGTGTACATTGTGCTATTCGTACAAGCGATGTATATCTATAAGAGAATAATTTGAGGAAAGAGTAGGAAGATTTGGTCCACAAGAATCGGAATTTTTATTTCTTCACTACTCAAATCAGACAAATATGTATTATTGCTTTTCTCAAAAGATCTTTTGGTGAAATTCACATTGAATCTAATGTCAACGTTACATTCTGGTATATGGCGTTTCAAACACCTTGGTCTTCAGACAACCGTGAAATTGGGCACTGGAGATCCTTGTTGATCGTTACGCCTGAGGAACGATGATCGCGTCGATAGTGCAAATGAACTTTTTTTACCTTACAAGTTCTTTTAATTACTAAGGGGGTAGTAAATATTGTCCTATTCATATGCAATAAAACCTTATGCCGGTTTCCGATTTTGGGACTCTTGTAGTTCGTCACTCTTAATTTTCTTCCTAAGAGATGGAGAGAAATCATCGTTTGAGGTATAGTTCTCCCCATTTTCTAATATTCCTGAGCCACTATAATCTTTGTTTATTTAGAATGGCCATCAACTTCGAAAATGCAACAAACCCGTCTCTTTCCCCATCAATCTTGATATCCGACCCTATTGCTCTCGATTAGCATGGGTATGTTCATTGTGTGCCAAGATTTCTGATGTCAGTAACTCTGATGAACAATCGCTATATTTTTGTTTATTCCAGCTCGGCGCAGAAGAAGGTCAGTATCGATTGTTTGGAATTGTGGAACACTCGGGATCGTTAAGCAGTGGACACTACGTCGCTTATGCGGCTGAGAACACGGACGGTGATATTCCTGCAGATCGCTTTATCCCCACTTTGGACAAACCTTTCCCTTGGCCTCTGAATCTCCATCATCTTGTTTATCAACTCCGTAGAGGTGATCAGAGTGTCCTCAACGGGGATCCCAGTGCTTCGAATCGCAGTGATCAGCAAGACAATCGAACATGGCACCATTTTAGTGATACCTCAGTACACAAAGTACCCCTCTCTGAAGTGCTCAATGCGAAACCATACCTCCTTTTCTATCAACGAATGCGATAAGGGTGGTGAAGGAGGACACTTTTTGTGAACTTAGTGTATGTGTATATAACAATAATAGATGGTAGATGATTTTGTATTCTCTTTTTTTACTACTGTTGCCCTCCTCCCCTCCCTTTTATGTAAAATTTGGTCCCTATCCGAAAAATAATTCGTCTTTTTGATTTTGGGCCTACTGATTTGAATAGTTATTGATTTACTAATGTGAAATAGTTAAAGGGAAAATAAACGCAGTAGAAACTTTGGTTAGCTTTTCAGCTTTAGTGGGATTCAGCAGCAGTAGTCTCGATTTAGTTAACTGGTATATCAAATGTAGGAGTTAAAAAACTGCTGTTCCCAAAGGTAGAACACGAAAATTTGTCTAGATAGAAGTGAGGTGAATAAACGAGGATTCGAGAGGGTAAAAGAGAGGTAAGAGGAAAATGTAGGAGTTGAGATGAGAGACAAGCGTGTGTATACGTACGCGGAAATGCTGAAACACCTTGTCGAGTCATTTGAGCAGGGCGTGCACGAAGGTGTGAGTGAGGTGTACTTTAAGTTACTCGTCTAGGTATAATAGGTAGGGGTTTGAGTCATAAAGACATAAAGACGTCACTGCGACTTCGTGGACGAAAAATCAACGCATTATCTTAAAACCTGGAGTAATGTAAAGCTTAATAAGTTTAAATCATGTGATCGCATCTAAAGAGTAACTAGGGCAATTGAGAAATGAAAATGAGTTAGAGATCGGATAACTGTATGTAATGACGTCAGGATGTCAAGAATCTTACCTTATTTGAATTCTGGGGATATTTAGTTGTCCACTTTCTATCGCTTTGTAATAAAGATCAATTTTCGTGATTTTACTTCTGGAGTTCATGTCCGTGATATTCAGAGCTTTTTGACGAATTAATTTAATTGAATAATTTATCACGTCACTTTGATTCATTTGCATTTTTTACAGGCATGAACAGAGAGATGAGACTGGCGAAGACATTTTAACCGAAGCATAGCTTACCAGAGTTCAATCAAGGCCATGACTTTTTGATCAGAATGATCTGTCAATATTTGAATTAGAATGAACCTATATTTGTGGATTTGAAAATTAAATAGTGGAGATTCCTTAAGAGATGGGCAAAAAACCGGTCCCCACTTTTTTAAAAAATATCTTGAGATATAGAGAATGTTGTCATGGGTGGAATAACACATGTCTTGGAAGGGGATGGTATCCTGGATCCTCTGAATCCCTCAGAGAGAATATATTCCTCCTAGATCACATTGTGGTTTATATTGTGATAATTGATTGGAGAGACAAATTAGACATATATGAAGATAGTCGGAAATCATTCATACTCAAATCGTAGTGTTTCAAAGAGAGCATGTCCTGCGGTCTGATACTGAAGGGTCGGATACCATAACTCCTGTTAACCAGAATTAGTCAGTACAGTTGGCCATCCACATCACTGGATGGGCTTGATGAGCATTAACCTCATGAATTCTGAGAGACGTATGCATTATCATTGTTGCAAAACCCTTCAGAATTGTAATTAAGTACCAACCATCTCATTAATCAAGAAAATCAATCTCCTCCCCCTCAAAAAATTTCCCTAGGGATCAATTTTTCATTGTATTAAACAGCGATATTATTTAGTATCGATATTTGTAAATGCGCGCCATCTGCTATAAATTTTGATTTAATTATTATGAAAAATAAATGCTTACACGTTATAGGGTATATCATTTAACGTTGGAGCACAATAAACTCTAATATTTGTGAACGCATTATTGAAGAATCGAGGTACTTAAGAGGTCACCAATGAAGTAATAATCTGTAATCCATTAGTAACAAAAGGAGATGCGTTAACCTATACTAGACCTGCTTTAATCGACCCAAACCAGTTCAGGTCTGGAAGAACACGGATACGGTTAATAGAAAGTATTTATTAACATGATTGACTAATATTAATTGAAATTGACAATAAAATGGGTAGTATCATCACTATTCATTTATTCTATGTTGTAATATTAATCAAGTCAATAGTTATATGAAATCATTGGATAGTTAAGTGGGGACTCGGTGAGGGAGGTCATAACTGTTTGATCGCTTGATATTTACCACACAATAATATATTTTTTTCATTACTTTTTCTCTTCCACGTAAGTGAACATTTACGAATGGTAGAAAATCATTAATATTGTTAATTTTATTGAATTTATTATTAGAAGATGATGACAGATTCTTTGAAGGCGAAGTCTCATAAATTCTTCGCACTTATTAACACACTTTGACATTCGTCAGATCCTACATATTTAGCTAGCCGAATCAGTCACAGACACACTCTATAGTGATCTTTCAGTAAAATAAGGCGTATTTATTTGTTCCTTCAACAGATAATGAATAGAAAAATGCAAGATTTTTAGAGTTTAAAAATTTCATCAGTCAGACTGGAAGGCTGGAAGAAGTATGCTGCTATCTAAATCAGATTTACAAATAACATTTAGACAACCACGGCTGCAATAAAGGCGGTATAATGTCAAGTCACAAGGAGAGTATTCATCCAGGAGTCCCCGTAACCTGGTCTTATTAACATTAAGGCAAATTTAATGGTCAAAGCGACATTGATCAGTAACACTAACACTTTGTGTTGACAAATGTCTTTACAGTTTTAGAAATAATTCACTTAATATTGGATTTCGAAGTTCGATTTTGAAAGTTTGAAATGTTTAGCTAAATTAATTCTTCCCTTAGCGTCGTTAGTACTTTGCATTTAACTCTCATATCAATTTTCTTTGCATAAATACAGCTTTCTTTAATGGAACATTAACTGCATACAATAATATCTCGTATTCAAACTGTGAAGATGCTGAATTCGAGCCATTCGAATATTTTCTTAATCACAAATGTTTACAGTATCTATTAATATTAATTCAATTTGTTCTACTTTTTGCATACTGTTAAAATAACAATGCATTTTTGTTTATTTTGACATGACCCTTGATCTTAGTTAAGAAGTTGTTTGTTTGTTTGTGTTGATTGGATAGTCAAAAATTCTAGAGCTCAATGGTTTTACTTTGATTGACAGAGAACCAGCAAATGCCACTACTGTTCGTAAAATCTAGTCAAAGAAGGGGCAGGGAAACACAAGTTTCTTATCAAATAGGCATCAGAAAGCAGATTCACAGTCTAAGATGAGCTTTAAAAAACGTCGTTCTTAAGAAAGCCTTAGAAAAGATTTCTTAAATCTTTCTAGCACATCATCAATGTATGGAGAATCTCAAGGAAAGTAATTTAATTATAGAGATCTTCCAATATTATGAATGTGTATCTTATTATGCTTTCAGAGCTTATTATAAGAGTTAGATGGCCGATAAACAACTATAAGGTCTTAAAATTGCGATAGAAATGAAATCCGGTTTATGAACTTGGGGAAGTTTCCAGCTTAAATTAAAGAGCATATGCTGTGATTTTCCTAGTATTTTCGATCAAATATATATAGCTTACTATAGAAATGAATTAGCATTTCAAAAACGTTTCTCGAAGTCCCATTGTTGCAGAATTTTGCTCACTATTACAATTTGTGTTGTTTAATTCAGTTTGATCCTTCATTAAATTTAAGGAGGTAAACTTAAAAACAACATAACGTCTCGCTATTTTGTCCAAAAGACCCTTATATTTTAAATTACCGGTATGGTTTAATTCTGTCGCCAGAAAATTCCTTTTCCCAAAACAGACTTTTGTCACAAAGGAAGATAGCAGAAGGCAAAATTAAAAGGGAAAGTGTGCACTGCAGCACATAGAAATAGTCAGTTCAAACAGAAGGTAGGAGTAGGAAAAGACGTTATCAAATTAGATCTACAATTAACTTATTGGAAAATAATGGTTTGAATAAACTGACACCAGTTAGGGGTCATGTCAGGTCACTTGGATAGTGTTTAGTCAAAGGTAACGGTCAAAGTGCTAACATTCAGTAATATTCACGTTATTCAATTTTAGCAATTATTCGGCATGGATTGGCCTTCAAAATTCAATATTTCCATATCAATTAGTATAGATTCTATTAGTATTACATTATTTTATCAATCGCTCACCATAACCAGATGCTACTTATTGGGGTCAGTAAATTATAAAAAAAAATGGTTTTCTCAGCTCTTCTGTGTTAAGATCATTTAATCTGCTTAGTATCGTATATAAAGATTTTTCAACCTTGGGAGGAAAACCGTAATTTAATTCGGGAAGACCGATCAATACGATCACGAACGGTCGATCAGCACCCGATGTCGTGGTCTAGAACTCGCTCAGTGATTAAGGGGATGAACCATGAAATTTAGAATATGGAAGTGGACTACCCATTAAGTGATTATTGTACAACCAAAAACACGATGCTGTTAAACTTTTTGACTAAACTCTGAAAATGTTTCTCTCCCTTCTCTTCATCATTTTTTGACTTAATTTTAACTGATTTTAGGCGCTTTCTCACTACTGAAAACCAATTTAACTTTGCCGTTGATTATAACAGATTCATATAATGGATAGATTCACATAATTTATCATATCCATCACCAGGTACATTAATTTTCATTTTTAGATTTTATTTAGCAGCGTAAAACATTAATTTTTAGCAGTTAATTCATAAATATAGGTTGTAACGGAAGTTCTATTTATTTGTTAAATCTGAATTAAGGTTAAAATATTGTCAAAAAAATTATTTTTTAGTGTTCAACACAGTCACCACTATTAATTACATCTATCCATCTTGCCATAAGCTTTCACATTCCTTCCTCTTCGAATTCAACCAGTTTGGACTTTAAAAAGAAACTGGCTTCATTTCCATCCCTTCTCTTGAAGTTAGTCTTTGTCCCATTCAATGATCCTGTAAACTCCTGAAAAGATGAAAATCGGTTGGTACAAGATCGGGAGAATATGGTGGGTGATGTATGACTTCCCAGCCAAATACTCCAACGAGATTTTTGTTGCTCTTGAAGTGTGGGGTCTGGCATTGTTACGGTGCAGAATCACTCCGTTTCGATTGATCAAAGAAGGTCATTTTTACTCCCGTTAACTGCTTTTAAAAGAATTAGCTGCTGACAGTGAACTTCAAAAGTTATTGTTTGATTGCCACCTATTAGTTCATAATAAACGATTCCCTTAAAATCTCACCATACACACAACAGATTGTTTTTCGGTTGCGGAATTAACTTTGAACCACGACTTAGCCACTGTCCTTTGCGCTTAACATTATTGTAAAGGATCCACCAATTCTCATCGCTGTCAGTAATGATTAGGTCTAAAAAAGGTGCCTAAAATTCACTTCACAAGAACGCAGTGAAACACAATGGGTCACACTCTGTAGCTGGTTGATTTCTGACAAATCGTGTGGGGTTGGGGTGGGGGACTCACTTCCCAGCCTTGGAGACTTTGCCTTTGAGTCTTTTCATTTCCCTATATGGTCATATGGCGGCTTACGTTAAAGGTTTTGCTCAGTTCTCTACTAGTGTAAATTGGGTTTTCATCAGTGGCAAATTGCAACCTGCTCTCGGTTCGCTTTTCAGACTGAAGTCGTCCTTTTTGAAACCACCTGCAGAAAACAACCTTCTGCAGGTCTTTTCATTCACAAAATCGTTTCCGAAAGTGTTTTTGAGCGCTTTTACTGCTGAGCTTGCGTATTTCCATGATGAAATTCAAACTGTAAAACATGCCTGATATGCTCTTGATTTGGAGTGTGCATAAGGGGTATAAATAGTTATTAATAGCAATAATTATCACACAGTCTGAAAGAAAAAACAATATTTTATTAATTATCATAGATTAGCATACAACATTAACAAGCTAAATTGAAATAATCGTGCCCTAAACACACAGCTCAAAATTGTACAGAACTTCTGTTACAACCTGATATAATAAATTCAGTACATTAAATTATATTCTTCACCACGAATGTTTAAATGATAAATAATTCAACATTAATGCTAAAACTATCTAGCATTAGCATGTTCTTTGACAAACTAAATGTTCATGCTCGCATGACCTTTGATGTTAAATCAGTAATAAAGGTACCACGAAAGTTCATTTGTGTAATTTGTGTTATAATAATTACAAGAAGTCAAACGATCGATTCCAACAAGTAAAAAGGACAAATTTCATTATTGTCCATTCGATTAAAAAGCGATTAAGAATGGATTGGCGAAATACGAATTTCTCAATAGAATGTAGCTTCTCTGTCCAAAATGAGTGTCAGAATTGCTGTACTTGTGAAAACCGGGACTCTATATCCTAAATCTGGTACATTATCAATGCAATCCACATTCCATGGAAAATAAAGGGATAAAAACGTATTCGTTTAATATCCTCCTGTGAGTCCTCTATGGCTTATTAGCAAATGCGCAATTTTCCAACCGATTTTTCATTAATGTCTAATAATTTTAGGCAGTGACCCGCGCGTCAGTGGCGCATTGGTCATGACAGAGATTATAAGTTCGATTTCCATCAGTGAATGTCCAATGAGCGGGATGGCAAACTGGCTGCTAAAGAGATGGATGGAATTCGAGTCATTCACCATTGGGGTTTTATAATGACACTCTCCAACTAAATTGAATGCTGGAAGAAGTCCTCTTAAATGAGCTTGAAAAATAATAATAATTATCTGTTTAATTTAATTTTGGAGTTAATTACATAACCAAATAAGACAGAAATCCGGCCATTTAGCCTTGGGAACAATACATTTATTCTTTCAAATATCTGGCTCCTTCTTTTTTCCATGTTATCAAGATTCTTAATACCCGCACATTTAAGCTTCGTCTATCCACCTTACCTATTGTTAAATTTTCATTCATTTTCTCTATCCTGAATTTCAAAATAAATAAAAGTGTTTATTAAAGTACTCTTTCCACGAACTTGATGAGTGCAGATAATAATAAAACCACTTTGAACTTGAATAACTACACGCAAAGGAAAGGGACAAGTTGAAAATATTCGTAGTGTTTAATTATACTAGTGTTAGGACGCCAAATCAAATATTTTCGGTGCATTCGACCAAGTACACAAAGGATGCACTCCGTGTACTTGTAAGTTCATTTCTCGTGTACTGAAAACCAAATTTTGAATTTTTACACTCAGATCTGGATGCGTAGGACCACCAGTGAAGAATCCATCACCGACAGTATTTGTCAACCAGCCAGCCAATGATTTATCCCTTATCCAATTCTATATAATTACACTTATCTTCTCAGTGGGAAACTGTTGTTACTCTACAAGTCTTCTTTCTCCTCCTCCTAGAGTCCGAGTACTTGTGGCTCTGGGAAGGTATACAAATTGTAAATTAAACTCTGCTGATCAATGAACACGATCAGTTAATATTCTTAATACAGGTACAGGAAATGTTACAATTAACAAATGAGAGGAAAGTAATATAAGAAAATTGCTTCCTTAAAAGGTAAGGTTATCCCTGGAGCACGTATTACAATTTGCACCACTTTGCAATTAACACCTTCAAAGTACTTGAGGATCCCCTTTCTATTGGAGAATAAGTTTCAAGACAGTTGCATTAGTTTTCTGGAACGGAGATTTGATTTCACTGGTAGTTCCACGATCACTTATTTCATAATCCACCTCGGATTATTCTGATAAAAGAAAAGGAATATCCAAGATTGAGCGAGTTTAAGAAATGGCTGGTAGCACCACTTCTCTCTTCATTTCTGCATAGCATTTGGCTGATTTAAGCGGGAATACACAAGACTGAAATCATTATAGCCGTTTAACTTAACACAGTCGTAGAATAATAATTGTTATTACGCATGAAAATAGAGAAAATCGGCCTCATTAACAACAAAGAACATATATTAAAATCGGTTATGCCGGTAGTATTCGGTAGTCTTGGTCCATGCAAAATTTTTCAACCGGAAGATAAGCGCCGTATATTGTGGAAGTAAATTCATTCAGGATCACATCGCAATAGATTATATTTCGTAAATAATCGTTCACCACCATTTAAATACTATTAACGTAATCCTCTTTATTCTTAACCCCTTATAAAATGGTTTATTCCCTCCTTAGCTCAAATGCTTTTCCACGTTAGAAATGAAAAGCCGTTGCTTTGCCGTGAGTAATAATAAATTATAATCAAAGAGGAATTTTTGATAAGAATATAAAATTGTAGCTAGCAATAGAATATCAAAGGAAATGATGGAAAACACGGAACATCGAATCACTCAACTCAAAATATTTACTGACCAGCAAAAGGAATAACTCGAAACATAAACCTGCATGAATCAGCTGTGGAAGATGGCAAGATTTACTTATTACAAAAATGTTATCATCACCTGAAACGATAATAGAGATTTACTTTAATAGATATTCTGCAGAGAACCGTCCAGGAAAATTCTGACATTCATTTAATTGGACAGCGAACATTTATGCTGACAGGATGAAAAGGGGCCAAACATAGTTAATTATGTGAATTACGTAAATTTGGAAATGACAACAGTCTCAATCGCATTTAACAACTCAAGGCTGGAGGTCAAGTCAAGGCAGGTCTTTACAAGGCCCCGGCGTGACCTCAAATAATTATGTTTAGAATAAACTGGGGAACATCACCTACTATCTCATTTAATTAATCTAATTTCATACGTACTCGTGAAAACATTGATTTTCAATCTATTACCTCTACAGTTATACTCATAACATTTATGTTTGAATTATTATAACCCACGATAAGGAAAAGTACCTCATATTTTACATCTTGGGAAGACGGCTGGAATCAGGTTGGAGTAAATAGTCTAATAGAAATTAAGAAGGAGATACGAAAACGAAATAAAGAATGAAGTCAACGTATGAAGAATGTCTTACACCAGTTGATTTTTGGATTGAAGTGGTGCAATATTCGCTCAATGAGTAGTTGACTGCTTTACAGTTCACAATTAAAATTTCACCATATGTCCACTGGATTACTGTACAAATAATTATCCACGATGAGGAGTACATTTTGATCGATTGTTGATGCTGTCTCTTTAATTCGCTTTCCTCAATAGAACAAGAACGCCAGATGGAACTAGATTGCATGGTTATAAATTAGCTCTAATCATAGATATTGATACTTTTATAATCTGACTGAGTTGGGCTTCTGATACCTTTTACATATCAGAAGAACGAGAATCGGGGTAGACATATTGCGTACTGAATAATTTTGAATGAATAAGAGGGAGAAAGAAGAAAAGAGCAGGAAAAGGATTTCGGAGGATAGAGGGAGTTGTCGGTACTGAGGAGGATTGTGAGAAATAGGCCAAATAAGATTTTTCATAAACAGTTAAGGTAGAGGTAGGAGTCAGTGAGCACTCAATGTATTGATAGTTTGAGCAGGTCTAAAGTCAGTGTGCGCAAGTAGTACAGTCTTAACATAATGGGTTTCAATGGAGTTTATGCATTTCAATTTATTTGTCTTGGGTTTTATAATATTAAATTTCAAGATGACTAAATAATCATTAGCTAGTGGAAAACTCAATGTTAAACGTGAGTTTCACAGGACTTGGGTCAGTTAAATTTGTTACATGCGTCTCATATATTACGTACCGACTTGTAAAAGTAATGATAAATATCGTACAGAGCGTACGATTTGGACAATAGAATTCATAGCTTTGCTAGTCTTTATGACAACTTTTTCTGCATTTTGATATTCCTTTTCAGCTTTGACTGGTAATATTTAGTTCTAGAAGCCATATTAGTGAAAATATTCCCCCATTATTTCTTTAAGCAGCTTTGGATTTGAAATAAATGCATGAGAGCAAAGCAAAAATAAGTGGTGTTTGAATAGTTTGGTAAATATATCTGCTCTTAATGTATTTTTCAAACCGTTTTATCTCTATTAATGATTTTTTTCATTAGAAAATCGATAAATAAATGCATACCCTATCAGGACGTCTATCAATATTCATTTTGTTTGGAATAATTAAGCTTTTATCAGAATGGGTTTAATTATCGACCATGTGCCACCATAGGTTAAAATAATAGTTCTACTAGCTTTGATTTAAGTAGTACTAGTAGATGCGAAAAAATTATAAAAATATAATTTTACTGACGTTCCTTCTTGTTTTAAATTTGTCACTATTTACTTTCTCGTTTTTTGAAAAATAATCTAATAGGAGGTAATTAACTTTGGGTATTATTTGCAAGTTTTATTAATTAATTTTAAATGACTAATTGATTAATTAAATCGATCTTATATCCCTAGGATTAAAATTATAAAGTCCACATTGGAATCCGTGCTTGATAAAAAAGGCTTTGTTTGATGACTCTTGTAAATGAATGACTTATGTGGATTTGTAAAAATGATGTCTGAATGCGAATGGAGGTGATTTAAATCTTAGCTATTACGAATTTACCGCTTCGCAATTCTTACATGAGGGAGCGATACCACTACGTAATACGCTCCAAAATTTTGGTTTTATGCAATATTCTGCTATTAGTCAATTGTGGACTTAGTTGCAGAATATGGGCTTATAAAATGTACAGGATTTCCATACTCAGTTGCACTTCTCACTTCTTCGCCTTAAAATTGAGCTCCTCCAGAAATAAAACCACATAATTACATCACACTATAACGATTTAGTTTTATTTACGCTTATTATTTCCCAAAATTAACTGGGATGCCCATAAAATTAAGCTGCCAACAGTACATTGGGGGATGATTAAAAGCCCAATCACTCCAAGCAACTAAATTATCAGCACTAATCTACTCACATTTAGAAGTCGGAAGAGGAGTTCAATACATTTACTTAATGGATGTAGATGGGAGTATGTGCTTTAAATAGGTCTGACAGACAGTTTGTTGACAAAAGAGAGGGTTTTCTAGAACGTACTCTGTACTAAATTTAATACGAAGCGATTCTCTCAGGTTGGGCGAATTAACCGTCTGTTGAAAGTTAGAGTTGCAAATGGTAAAACTAGTCATGAAGAAATCCCCGATTTCAGAACTATATGTATCTTTACATATATACATTTACAATCTCATCAAGTGAAAGTTATGCATTTTTGTTTGTAAAGAATACATCTGGTTTGATATTTTAATAGAAAGAACTGAATAAACTTTTAAAATAACTGCTTGAAAAAATATCCGGTATCCTCTGGTGGTGCCCATTGTTAACGGATGAGGTGTTGGAATCTAATTATAGTGGTATTTCAATTGAAATAATTCCAATAAAGGCGAAATTTCTTCAAAACCAAAATTAACGCTTCTTAGTACAAGATAAGGGGAAGTCTATATTTTCAGAATATAGACTTATGGCAATAGACATATGGCAATAATATGCCCCGATTCTTCTCATCTATCAGTAACCCCGAAGAAGCAAACTGCAACTCAGAGACTAAGTTTATTTTCGAACACATCGAGCTTAATTTGATAAAAATTAGATTTCAAAACCATGTGTTTTGATCTTTGGTTCGCGTTTTATTAGATATATAGTTGTCAACAATAGTTGAATATTTAAATTCTTAACTAACAAACTTTTTAAAGACTAGCAACATACAGGAGCCTTTCTCTTTCGAGAAGACCAAGAGGTGGGTTGGAAAAATGGGTATTGGATAATTACAAAAGATTTGAATTGTGAAGAACAGCCAAAATGAGGTACACTAAGGTGGTTGACCGGCTTTGCATTCCTTGTTTAATGATGAACAACTGACAACTAGGGCATAAAGATCAGTAGTACGCAATGCGGGGGGAGATTGATCGGACCTACCTCCCAGGATATGCAAGTCTTACAATACATTTAATTTGAAGTGGCAACAACTTGAGATATGGGACTGAACTCCATCTGCATATGTCATGATGTAATTAACTTTGATGAATCAGGTGCAAAGAAAGGAGAATCGTTTTTTCAAGCTATAAACTTTTATTAAGTGACAAAGCCTGATTATCGTCTAGCTCATATATAAATATTTGTGCTAAAACGAATTAATGAGGCAGTAGGATCTCTTCTTAATTAATGTCCACATTCTTTACTTATCTTTAAGAACTACTGTAAAATGTTATTTTTCCCGTTATTTCCTACCAGTCCATAAATAACCTCGAGTTATTTCTTTTCTCTCGAGATGACTACTAAAATTGGCCGCACACAGTTTTTGTTATTTACGTCAACAATATATTTCATAGAGAAAAGAGTAGTAAGAAAACTAAGAAGTAAGATGCTGCTAATGATCATTCAAAATGAAGGTTAATATGATCGAGATATTGCTCCAGATATTTGGTTAGTTGATAAATTAATCGCTCTATCTTGTTTAGTTCTGCTTCATGACGGCAACGGTACTTCTTTTTAGGGGGAAAAATGCTCCCAGAAGTGGAATAGTAGAAAAATAATGAAATAACTAACAGAGGAAATAATTGTCACATCATGTAATATTCAAACACAAAATTGCTGTTTATCTATGATTTCAATCACCTCAGTTCAATTTCTATCCATCACGTGCTTTCGTCAACATTCATTCCGGAAAAGAGAAGAAAAACAAACTTTTTCGAGCTCAACGCAACTCAAGCATAACTTGAGCTTTCTTTAACAGGTTCAATTTTTATTATCTTTCATAATACTGAAAAAATTTTTTGCAAGTCTGTCTCATGGGAAAGCATTCGAATACAATGAGGACCAATAAATAATGGGAGAGGTCAAGAGGAAATAGGTAATGAATTCAGAACATCAAATCCTTCGATAAGCATTGAAGTATTTATATTTTCAGTAATAGTATAATCGAGTGCGTAGTATCATGATATTCATATCCACTAGGTTGATTTTCAAGTTCATGGGTGATATTCAGAGTTAGTTGACCTGTCGGTTTAATTTCGTGGATGGTCCTGCCACCTCCAGCCATTTGTATCTTCTAAAAGTCAAACATTACTTTGATAATTGCATTCTTATTACAAAAATACGTGCAAATGGCACAGAAAAAAACGATAAAATGAATGCAAGCTCTGTAAAAGGCACTAATGATTGAGCATGTTTTTCCATGGGATAAGATAGATCTAGACTTTAGAAAACAACCCTATCGCTTTGAGTAAACTCCACCACGTTAAATTTGAGCCTTTTCAACTTGCTTGTATCTTGGCTGTCAGAAGAAACAAAAGCATTGAAAGATCATACTCAAGACTCGCTTGTAAGGCTCTTTTGACTATCAGATTTTGACTGCTACTTCAACTCGATCCACCTCTTTAAATATTATTGAATAGCTTTACCATTCCCAATGCTCAGATGCTTTTCCACAATGTGCAATTGTCAACTTTTGCCTCATCGTGGGAACTAAGTAAATCATTTATATATTTAAACTCTTTCAAAAATAAGAAAATGGAGGAATAAAGGAAGTCTTTAACGAGCTCAGCAATTTATTAAAGACGAGTTGATAATCTCAAATTGATACAGATGCAAATGTATCAAACTGGAGTGATTCACCATTCCTTTAAATCAAGTTATCAACCCATTTTGAATATCACGGGCATGAAACATTTCAATTTGAATTTCAAAACATCACAACCTTACTCAATGAGAAAGTGGAAATCTTAGCGCTTTCAGAAATTAAATAGAGTGTGCTTTTGGACACCTTAAATTCATTATCAACCGTTACACTAATCCCTCATGTTCCATCTCATTTGTATTGTTTTGTTGTCGTGCATGTTTAAGTACTTTCCCATGATAAAAACCTGAGAAAAGAGATATCTTTGCAATACTGTGGTAACGGTGAACACCTCCATTTCACTAGCCTATTAGCAGTACTGACCACTTCCTCTTCTTCACGTTGTTCTCCCCATCTTCCGAGACTTTCGTTAATAAAACCTACTTTTCTCAGTCATCCTTTCTTTAATTCCTTCTCAAGGCAAAGATAGGTGTGAATGAAACGGAGATTGTTCAAAGAATTGCTTAGGTGAAGAAAGTTAGATACCAAACTGCCCGCATTTTACAAAAGAGTTTATTAACTTCGATAAAGGATTATTATTCAATATTCGACCCATAACGCATTTTGCTAGAGAAATCTTATAATTAAATAAATTTTCCAGTCTTTTCATCAAAAAAACATAATAAGGCAATTACGTAAACAACAAAGTCAGGATTTGTGCATGTGACACAAATAGTTCCGTGCTTACGTTTTACTAGAAGCATTTTAGAGTTCAAATGCGGGGTAAACATGAATTTATTATTGTGTCTAAAATCTGCGTAAAGCCCATTCAAGAGTGTGTGGAAAGTTCAAACAAAATAGGGCAGAATTTAATTTATGAACATGGCTGTTTATAATACATACACTCCTGTCACTTCCTTCCAAGAAGGAAGGCGAGATGACATTGTGCTGAGGTTAAGAGTTAATCCAACAGCGTCAAAAATTGAAATACTGAGCTGGAAAGGAGGAAAGTTAGGATGAAACAGTGGAGGTAGGCTGAAATGCAGACGGAAAATTAGAGTAAAGAATAAAATTGGTCATCTAAAATTTTGGAGCAGGTTTTAGGTTTAAGAGAAGACAAGCAGTTATATGAACATGGGGTGCTTAGGGGAGAAAAAGGATCACAAGTTTAACGAATTCTGGATTCAATTTAACTGCGGATTAGACGGAATCTAGTATCTTAAGTCATTTTGCTGAACCGTGTCTTAAATCGAGTTTTAGTGACTGAGAGCTGAGGTTGGATCGCTTTTAAAGATTTTGTTATACGGATGATATTGACATCTGACCTTCTTGAACAACTCGTTAGCAGTTAAGGAGGACAGTTACTGGATGACATTTCTGTTAAAACGTTAACGTTAGATGGGCGGGAACAACCAATTAAAACAATTTTCCGATTAATCAGTTCTAAATGGTATCTAAACACAAAATTGCGAGAAATCAAAGTCTAATTTAAGATTATTATTCAAATAAATTAATTTCACATTTTAAATATTATTCAGTAGTTCCATCTCAATAAAAGTTTCTTCAACGTGCAGTATACACGTTTTTTTTCTGAACTGGTGCTGGTCTCTTGGATCGAACGCTTCTCCAAGGGAAAATTCAGGTTTCAGGAATCTCTTTCGTATTAGCTTAATCTCACATTTCTTCCTAATAGGAACACCAGATTCTTTTAAAATATTGCTTTCCGGAGGACTTTACACGATTTGGCATCAAATAGAATATATGGATGTTCTTCAAACATTCTTTTATGTGATTAATTTTGAAATTTTGAATTTGGTTTATATGCATTATCCTCAAGGAATAAGGTTTAAAGATAGGAGAGAAGCTACTTATAAATAGCATACGAAGGTTCATTCGCTGGTGGTTGTGCAGCAGTTGATGCCATCGTATCAAAATTTGAGATCACGGAATCGAGATCCATTGGTTCACCCTATTGATCGAAAGCGTCAGCCGCATTGGTTAAGTCGCACTAACAGTTAAATATGATTAGTTTTTACAGTTTTCAATCATTTTACGACGAGTATTCATAATTATTTTCACGAGGCACTCGAAAGGTTTTTGTCAGTTATTTAGACAGCCTCTCTGTTTCAAGGCAACTCACATCTGAATGCCAATAGTGGTTGATTAAAAGATTTTTAATGGCCTTAAGTCTGGACAGGAAGATACCGTGTTAGTCTGTCCTGTTCCCTGGTAATTATCCCAATGTCTCCTTCCTGATTATTAGACCTCGCAAAATAGAGTGACGGGAGTGATCCCATTAAAATTATAATCTCATCTTCTAATTAGGTAGTGGACTATAATTGAAAAAGAATATTTATTTCAATAAAACGTTGGCTAACAGAATTAAATTTTCATACACGAGGAAAGATAATGTCTGAAAATTGCTTCATTAAATTAAGACTTAGTTACAAGACCACTTTTAAATTTTTAGGATAAGAATTATGTAAGGATTTTGATAAAGGTATATTGTTGCTGATACTGGTGATCAAAACAGGTTATTAATTAATTTATTTATTACTTAGCAGATAATTTATTATTGAGGTATTTGTTAATTAGCAGACACACTAACCAACAACCAAGTCTAATGTCCGGTACAAGCCGACTAGACAAGATCGGGTTTCACAGCTCTAGGTAAATTTCACATCAAGTTGAAATTCACTTTAGTCAAAAAAAATTAAGGCGAGATTGTGAGAATATATTTAAAGAGAGAAATTTTATTGCCCGAACAACTGTCGTGTTTTAACATTAAAATTGAACATTATGCATGATGCTGTTGGAATGGCCATTTGTCAGCACTTTACACGCATATTACCCATACATTTGAACTTTACGATCGCACTTTTGCACAATTTGTTCCACATATCGTTAAAAAATGGCCAAAGTTTTAATTCTTCATTTATTTCTAGAAGCTGCAATCAATTTATCATAAATTAACAATTAATGAGTGAACCTTCCGCTTTTGACAAATGAGATCTTATTTCCCGACCTCAAAATCTGAGTCCCAAAATGCATCATTACCTACGAAAAATTATATTTTCCTTAGTGGAGAAGCAGCTGAACCAGAGGAGCAGAAAAAATCCATAATTAATAGGTTTAAAACTAAGGGAAGGTTGAAAACAGACATCCAGATTCATTCCATGTGCGACCGGAAGAGGATGTATTACTAAATTTCTCATTTTTTGCAAAATATCAGACAAAATTTCCCAGTAAGCCCGGATCTCACAGGTTTATTTGATAATTTCATAGCAAGTTCCACCATAATGTACACACTCGTTTTAACAGATATAGGCATCGTCTAGCAACCATTTAACAATTCTACATCCACTGATCGCCATGTACAGAGCATCACAGTTTTCATACTTGCTGTTAACCTTATAATTCGCCCTCAGTTATTTTACAACTGTATACTGCTGAATGTCATGTAAGATCATTGGTCTTCTTAAACGTTGGAAGGAAAACTTAACCGAAGTGGTAAGACCGACCATCATGATTAAAACCGGTCAAATAACACTTGAAATTGCAGAAGGATGTGCTGCAATACAAGAAACGAATCATGAATATTTGAATTTTGAAACGTGAACCACTCATTTAGTAAAAACTGTACAACTCAAATCGAAAAATCAACTAATGTAAGACTTTGATATCCTGACGTTACCATCAGCATCGATCCCCCCCGGACCCTTTAGCATTTGGTGGACTTTCTGTTGAACACATTCAGTTGCCAACCGCAATTAAATATTAAAATAGTTTTGTATTAATGAGGATAATAACAATAACAAAATTTAAAATTTTACTTTCATTTTTAATATAATTTTCCGACCTCAAGTTACCCTTTCACGACTTATTTGCAATAAAGTCCTTAAAACAGTAATTTTGCAACTTTCTGCACTTTGTGGTGATGACTTTCGAGCCCCAAGTAGAATAAAAACAAGAAACTTTATTTAATTGTCCGAAATTTAATAATTTTCTTTTACGTGGAGTTGAAATCCCAAAGGATTTTGTGAAAAGCTTAATTGCAATTGTGAAATAAATGCAGGATCAAGTTCATGGGCTTCTTGTGGTATGTCGATTCCGAGGTGTTGCCCAGTTACAAACAAGCAAAGCACGAAAGCCTGCAATAATGTTTTGGCTCGTATGGGAACCTGCTTTTCGTGAGACATTGTTCGCTTTGTTCCCATTGTAACTTCCCAAACTGGTTGAACTTGGGGATAATTTTTCTTAATGATAATATAAAGGTAAATAAAGATAATAACTGAAATTTGGAAGTAGCAATATTATAGGAATTCAAACTTTAGCTCAAAGCTTATTCAGAAAGACGCATTCTCGTAAGGAGTAGTGTAATTTAGTGAACTTGAGGCTAGCATACGGCAATGAGCCAATTTTAACCATTTTCTGTCATCTCGCCATTCTATGCACGACTAACCCCCGGGCCTTTAAGTTATTTACTTCCGTCGAGTTACTTGGCCCATGCATTTTCAGCTTACTCCTGGCATTTGGCCATAACTTCGACTAATTGGTCTCAAGGTTATTTCTTTTCTTGATTCATGCCATGAAAATATCTGTTATCATCACTCTCCATTCCCATCTTCTCATAACAGAGTTCGAAAATTTTGGAAAAGTAATCAAGTCGTTAGTTTTGGCAACCTCTCTGTTAAGCTGTTTCAGTCAGTGTATTCATTCATTCCTTCCTCTGATGATTTCTGATTGGGGTATAAAACCGACCAGATGTTTAAGTTCAACTGCTACGCTATCAAAGCACTGAAATACAAATACATCAAGTTTAACTTACGTTTATGATGATTAAGCATTGTCCTTCTGGATGAGGCAATATTTTGAACTTGATATGGAATGCCGATCGTGCGATGACCTTAAAGATTTGTCCAGTTGAGGTTTGCGCCAAAAATTTCTTTATTCTCCTATACTCTGCCCTCGAACTCACGGTTTGCATTTTAAATAAATGCATTTTGTATATCATTAGATTTAAACTTAAAAATTCAATTTCACTGACACGAATTCTAAACAAATTATTTGTATTGATTAATTGCTTTATTTAAAAAATTCACTTCGATAGTTCTACTCAAAATTCTTAATTACGGGCTCTATTCATACTTCCTTAAACTTAATATTATGAATTAATTTTAACAAAAGTTTTTATCAATCAAAGAATAAACAACCTTAGTTATATCATTTACTGAGGGGAGAGGAAAAAAATGAGATAATTCATGTTTTAAAATTAAAATTTCTTTATAGCTGCTATTTTGGTTAGAGCAACTTGTCTCTAAAAGAATTTATTTTTTCAGATATTTTAAAAAAGGTCACTTATGCATGAGCTTTCTAGAAAAGTGGGTGAAAATCGTAGCCGGTTTCAGTTATTAATGAAAAGAATTTGCATTTATTTGCAATTTTTAATCTTGAATTTCATATTTCAGTTCAAATTTATCAGATTTCAGAAGAAAGAGATCGCAAAAATGACCAAGTTTAAAAGATTGAGCAATTCCGCTGCTCCTATCTTTAGAGTTAAAAGGCCAATGGCTGTTATATGATAAATGAATTTCTTCTAATAACAAGCTCTCATGATTGAAGTACGCCGAAGCATAATTCTATGTAATATTACCAAGCTGATTGGGGAAAGCAGTAACAGTACTCAAGTTCAGTGGAGAAAAGGTGCCCTGCATGAATTTGCAATCTAACACTTTTCGTGTTGACCAGAATTAACCAATGGACACTGATCGCGGGACCTCTGCTTTCGTAGATCAGCACGTTGACATTTAGTTACCAATTTCCCTATACCGTAAGAGAAAAAATTTTCGGATCCAGTTAAATTCTGTTTCTATTTCAATTTTTGCTTAGAATGCATAAAATATATCGATTTTATTGCAGATGTAAAAGGAGTTCTTCCTTGAATCATCATATTTGTGATATCCCCAAGGAAAGTATTTCCTCATCCATTATGAAAGTATTATAAAACTTGACTAGTGCATGCTGAACCAATCCCCCCGGGGAAATCGCATCCCATATTTGCCTTGTTGTCCAGAATAAATCGACTGTGTCGACCATTCACGTCATTAAGTCAGCAACTGAGATTATTGATATGGTGATTCCAAGTTTTTTAACGTGCACGTTGGCCGTTGCATCACTGTATTATCTTATAAAAAAGGCTCTTAAAGTTGATCGTTGCTCAGTCACATGCTTACTTTCTCGATCTACTCAGGGCAGGTTACTCAGACAACATATTGCTGGTATCGAAGCATAAATTTCAACTTAAAATCTTCATCATCGATATCCCAGAACTAATATAAATGCGTCGCCGCTTTACAAATTTCACAGCGTTATACCTTCGCAATAAACGCATCACTTCTCAAAATTCGGGATCTAGATGCTCTAAAGCGTAATATAGAACCCACAAAATTAATATTTTTTTCTCTATTTTAATTTTTTTTGTCAAATTTATGGGATAAAATACAAAACTCTGCCCATATGAATATTGTTCATTTGAATTCACCTCTGAAAACGGCAGTGAACTCATTAAACTTGATCATTTCGTTTTATTTAAGTGCTCTTTGAATAGATAAAGTGCAAATCAACTCTCTTGTCAAATATCCTTGAATGTTAAATATCTCGACAAATTTAGAAACAGATCATAAAGTTCGAACTTTGAGCCGGTTAAATTAACTGGCGAACTGATGAATTGATAATTAAGCTTATTTAAATTATTTAATTTATTTAAGACTCTTTTCATCGCTAGAGTATTATTTATTGCTTCTCGAGGAGATTCTTGTTCTTTTATCCATTGTATGAATATTTTAGTTTTCCCAGTGTTCAGATGTTTATTCATGATTTTGAGCAAGGACATCAATACATCAAGCATAATTACTTAAATTAAAGAGTAAACAAAAAATTTCCCTTTATTGATGTTTAATCACCATAGAAACACTTGATTAAATCAATATATCGACAAAACTTGGATATCAAAATGCGATTTTCTTTATAAATCGTAATCATTATAGTCAATAACTATCCACAAGCGATTATTCATAATATATTATCATACTATTCGGCCATGCTTTGACGGATATTAAGACTTATCCACTATCCTTTAAATATGGACTGTTCTGCTCCAGTGATTGGAATTTAAAAACTTTCCTTTTATTTTTGTTTTTTCTGCCAAAATGAACATTTTTTGTGTTCTTACTTGTGTGTACGTAATAGCTGTCATTCATTCACGAGTCATTTTTACGATAATATATTGCAGATATCATGATTTGACCCCAGAGTTACTATTGTCATTTAAATCCACTATGTTTAGAGCTTGTAGACCACCGGTTCAATCGAGCGATTTAATATATTTCTCTGATTCAGGTTTATCTTTTTTACAGTATGTAGATGAAAGTAAAATTTTGTTGCTTTACCGACGAAAAATTTATCTATTATGAAAGGTGATCAGGAAGTAACAAAAAAATGAAGAACGTGAGGGTTAATTTGATTGAATTGTGAATCAGTGCTCACTAGTGGTTTCCAATCCACTCGGTACTACAGTGCAGAGCCTATGGATATGTGCTGAGTAAATTTCGGTGATCTATACACTTGTCTGAATATGTCCTTCCGGACTTATCTATGATTTGAACATAATATGTGACAAACTTATCAAATTCTTAAAATTTAAAATTTTGATAATATTTACTAGGAGTTACCGCTGGACTATCTCGATTTGTGTTTAAATTTTGCTTAAATAAAAAAATTGAGTGGAAGAATTTTGTACTTTTTTATCAAAATATTTTTTCATTTATGATTTAAGTAAAAGATTTTTTTCTTAAACCGATCAATAGTACTAATCAAGTTAAAAATATGCTTTGATTAATTGATTTTGGCAAACCTGCTTTATTCCATATAAATCCCGAGGAAGAAATACTGCCGTATTTTCAAACAATCTTTTTAAAGAGCCCCACATTAAATCAGTTGTCAACATTAAGGACGACATTCTAATAAGTATCGTTTTAGTCCTTCCAGTCAGAAATCAGGCACTAGAAGTCCTTGTTCATCATTGTGTCCAAGAAATTGTGATATTGTCAATAGTGCAAAGGCATTGTTTTCTCTTCAGCAAATATTCTTTTCTTATTTTAAATATTCTACCCAAACAGCCAGAAAGTAAAAAGATAAAAAATTCCTGAGTTCTGAAAAATGCAACTTTTCCTGCCCACATGTTTTTTCATAAAATCTGGGTCCTGCACAAAAGGATAAATATAATAAGATTTAAATTTATTTTTATTGATACTAAGGAGGAGTGAAATGAAGAAAAAGTTTAGAGGATTTAATTTGAGCTATCAATTCCATCTTTGCACGCTCCCGTAAGAAGAAATAAAATTGCTATTTTTGGAAAATTTTAGTTGCAAATTTGACACTTACTAACTTAATTATTAAAAAACCTATTGAAAATATATCGAATGCTAGAAGAAAATTGTACAAAAAATTCATAATACTTTTAAAATTAATAATATATTCGGATTGCGTGAAAGGAGCAGAGGGATTAAAAATAATTGAAGTAGAAATCACCGTGAAAACCTGCGAAAGACATATTCGGATATTCTTTTGTAGGTGCTTTCAATACGATCTGTAAAAATGGGAAGAGATTGTTCATTTGATTACGGGGATTTCTTTTTAAGCATTTAATAAAACTTGATTGCAATTCATGGTAGCTAATTTTACAGACCAAGCAGGGATGTTTAAACTCAAAATGAGGAAATGATCAGTTCATGTTTTCATTAAAAATTTTATAGATTCTAAAAGTCTTGATTCTTTGAGTTCCTGATTATTAATGGAGTTCCTTTTGAATAAAACTTAGTGGAATTTGCTTTGTTTTTGCTAATTTTAGTTTCCAGTTTAAGGCAGTGTGCTTAACCATTTTAATTAACAGCTAATCAACAAGGCCTGCATATGGCGGAAATGAATTTAAGTTGAAACTCAAGAATCACATTATAAACAATGAAATTTGAAATATTCAGACATTATAAATTCAATTATACTACTTATACAGTATTAATTCCTAATAGATTCTCTTTTTTACCTCTTATTCTGTCTTTTTCACACTCTTCTATGTTTCAGTTATTATACCATAATAATTTGATAGGTAAATGCCTATGCATTTCCAAAATATTTATCTAGGTCATCACAAATCTCCTGGACCTGTTTATCTCGACCTCACTTTAAGTGTTTGGCCCTACCGCACCTCAAGACTGTTAAAAAGTTTACAGTGGTACTTGAAGTACCTAATCCGCTGGTAACCTCAAGTTCGCCGTAGAGAACCATCGTGGGACCTTATATGGTTCATTTTAATTATCGGGAAATGTCACTTAAGTAAATGAGCATTGTTTAGTCTCAGTTTCCCCAATCGACGATATTCGGACTCATTCCATTTGTTTATGACACTCTTCTATGAAACCCCTTTCACACATACGCGCGCACAGAGACTCACAAATGTCATTTATCAAAGAGTATGATTCTCTCTCTTCTCGGTTCCAATCTCTCCCAGTCCTCCTCTACTCTCTCGTATTTTTACCGCTTTTACCGCAATAAATTAAATTAATTGTTTGCTTCGTCAATTAAAAAAGCGTACCGCGATCGATTTTAAAAGTTTAAATAGATTCAATGTGTTACTATAATCGTGGATAAATAAAAATGCATTGTAAACGCGTGCTATACTTCAAAGTTCAAATATCTTTGTTCTCAGTTTGATAATAATTTAGTTACAGAAAGAATGAACTTTCATTTAATTAGCATTAATACAGGTAAAGAATACCTGAAAAAGTTAATTATATTTTTAGATTTTGAATAGTAGATTTTATAAAAGGATGCTTTGAAAACCAATGTCTTGGATTTCACAATATTGCCCAGTGAATTTAAAATACGGGCGCTATTCAATTAGACGAAGAAAAATGTGACGAAATTGAGTAATTGACAAGACTGTCGCCTGCTAAACCATCACAATGTTACGCTCACCTGAAGCAAAAAGAATAATTTTCATATTGTCTTTTAACATGGTCGGTTTATGACTTAGATGTACTTCTGCTTAGAATTAAAATAATCATCTGACTTAAAATTCCATAGAAACCAACTGGTGACTAATTTAAATTATCTCACGATCGAAAAGTCCGCATTAAAACAAAATTTTGATTAGACAGTGAACAAAAGAGTTAGGACAAGATCCACCAATTTTAATAAGAAACAATGCTAAAATTAAACTCATTTCATATGTTAAATTCTTGAGATTGGATCAAAGTGCTTTTTTAATAAAAAAATATTGATTTTATTTTTGGACTCAAGTTACATCAAATAAATTGCTATTCTTGGATTAGACGCATTAAAAATCGAAATATAATTTTTGTGGCATTGGTTTTACTTGCGGCCGATTAGTGTCCATAGATTTTTATCGATTGGTACTGACCTTGACCCTTGAGTGTCGAGTTTATAACTTTTCGATGTTCACTAATCGATTTACTCATTTTTGATCTCGCTTAGTGAGCAAAAATTTACCGTTTTCATTTCACCATATACTGTTTACGTACCAAAATAAATATTCTACAACTAATAATTTATTTTTTCTAATTGTAGAGAAGTTTGAAGAGGCCTGGAAATTCAACTAACTGTAACTAAAAATTTACAAAAATATGAAGATCTGGGATCTATTGGCAGATTAGAAGGAATTCAATTTTCCTAAAGAATCACAGACGTAGACAGAGAAGAGAAATACTAGGCAGAAACAAGGGATACGTTGAACTCTTTTGGAAATTAGTGACCTTAACGTTGACCCAGTTACGGATGACCACAAGGGATAAGAACAAGTTGGCCCACAAATCTTTCTAGCGATTTATGGCTATATAATCACCTTCAGTCGTATTATTTATGAAACAACAAAACTGAAAATATCCGGAAATTTCTTTTCATATTTGCATGACCGCTGTAATACTGAAATCATGCAGGCCTCTATCAACCAGCTGTTATGATCAGAATATATTGAAACAACATGATATACCACATTCAAATTAAATTTAAAAAAAACAAGCCAAGTAAGATTCTCAAAAACTTAACTCTGCTCCATATTTATACTCGATTGTTGTCCTGTTACCCTAATTGGCTCAGTTGTCGTTACCCAATTTCAGAGAATTTTATTTGCTGTGAGTTATTATAAAATATGAATGTGATGTAAAATTACGGTTTGGAGTAAATGGCTCTTACTGTAAAATATATGCTCCGACCAATTAAAGCCCACCTGATATAACTGGTAGAGAACACTCTGCGCCATATATCATTATGTTTCCTGTATTTATATATATTAACGATTAATAGGCAGTAATAATTATTAACAGCAAATTATATTCAATACTGTTTGCTAAAGACATTAAAATTAGCACAATGTAGTTTCTTTTGGCTATAAGGAGACATAAACCAGCTAATTAAATTCCCTAACTATATAATGAGATTCAACTGCTGCTCACGCAGACTCATTTGGAAGCTGAGGTATCAGATATTGACATTGAAAAAAAGCTGTCATGATTTAAATCAACATAATAAATGAGATGTGTACAATCAGATGAGTCCAGATTAATTAGGTTGGACAGTTTTGATGCTCTGGGCTCCTCTTAACCAAAAAAACCTTTTTACTTCACCAGATTCCATGAAGAACTAAAAGAAAAGCCTGCACAAAGTCATGGCTGGAACAAATCAATCTGGTGCCAAGTGAGTTTCTTGCTTGATCAGAATATTGTAACTAAAACAGAAAGCTACGTCAATTCCAATCTTTAATAACGCAAATGCCCATCTTTATGGAATTCGAGTGAAGTTAAAGGTCGACACTGTAAATCATATGCGACTACTTGCAATAAAGAAATCAATGCTTTAGTACATTCGGCAGAATCATTGTTTATCAAGGACGTTGATCAACGTGGAATTCTAGTGCAAAGGTTCCGAGTGTCTTAGGTCGAATAAATGAAGAGGATGATTGAAACGTCATACATAAGAATTGCATCCATATTGTTGGCACTTGATTCAGTTCGAGCCCTTCCAAAGATCGTGTTAAAATACAACAGCAATTGTTCTTTTGGCAGAGAACAGACGGATTACTTATCTTAAATTCCACAAACGAATCCCCTCGTTTTCTTCCAATTACGCCCTCAGACCTTTAACTATGCATCTGTCTACCTGATCTAAATAAATAAATGAACGCATATATACCCTGGCTTATTCCATTACATCCATTTTCAAAAAGAATTGAATGATCTTAACTTGCCTCATAGTTTTATTACTTTTTCAAAATTAAAATTAAAATTTTATTTTCCACAATGAGTAAAAATAGTAATTTAAGTTGCATATCATGTGAACTTCGTATAAATCTTCGATAAACTTATCTGAAATATGCAACTTCAGTGGTTGCAGCTGCCCATTCATTAAAATGTAAAATTATATTTCGGTAAAGGATATTTAAGTTAGCAAAATAAGTGAATAACTTCCAAAATAAAATTTTTATGATTTTAAAAGTTATTTCTAAAATAATATTTGAGGTTAATAGAGGACTCCTGAGCTTTTCTAGTTTGATATTACATTTTTTTATCGATTTTTATTCGCAAATAAAATTTTATTTGATAAATTTAATAAAGTTGCCTTTTTATAACCAATTGCTGCCATTAATTCAAAATGAGACCGTTAAGTAAGATTGATAATGCTACATTTCGCCATGATCGGCATCGGTTCAATCAAACTTAGTAAAAGAAATGAGAGAAAATTCTTGGTCTCTCAATTTAATACCCCTAACCAGATAACAAATTCTTTGGTCTGAATATTGACCTCAAATATTTAATTTTGTAGAAAACAATTATTAAAATTTGAATGGAGAATTGTGCGAACTTCATTCAAAATTGGATTTTTTGAGAAGGATTTTTTCCCTGAAAAGGGTATGATTTATTTGAGATAAGTATTTGCATTCTAGAAACATTCAAACACAGCATGTTCCAAAATATCAACGCAAAATTATACTGACTAATAAAATTAGAAGATTCAGAAAGGTCAAATATGATTATTACTTACATTGAAAGGAACAGAGGAGAACTGGTGATTAAAAGTTGTCCCATAACACATGGGCTGAAAAGTCCCGGGCCTAACAAAGAAAACATAGTTTTTTGGTTCATATTAGCTTTATTCACCAACGTAATCTCCATCAAGAGCAACGCAATCATTCCAGCGCTGCTCTAACATTTCAATACCACTTTTGTAGAACGATTTATCTTTTGCCTCAAAATAGGCTTCGGTTTCAACGATAACCTCTTCATTTGTGCAAAATTTCTTACCGGCGAGCATTTTTTCAGGTTATGGAGATTTTAAAGTAAGGTATTATAATAAAAACCCTCACTTGCTACCGATTTGTCTCTAATTTCAAAAATTTTACCAGGATATAATTGATGATCGTGCCATTATTTTAAGCTCTGCATCCGAGATTTATTGGTTGGCATTTGCGATGAATTTCGAATAGGCACATTATTCCAAATTGTAAAATCACCGTCAATTATGAACCTTCCATTTTGAATCTATTGCAAGTTATAGACAGTGTATTTTTCTTTAAAATTTAAGTTGCATTCAATTTTTACAACCGAGTATAAAGTCTCAAACTAAATAACACATTTTCATCGCTTTTCCGCTATAAGCCAACTTCATTTCATTCCCTTACTTTTATGAACCCAGTGGTATATTTTACCAGCATTATTATTGTTGTATCCGTCCTTCACATTTTCCTCTTCAACCTTCTAATTGATTCCGATTTTCTGTCTCGTTTTATTCTAAGTTTAGTTTGAATCAACTTGGATTGAAAAAAGTTATACCGAACGTATCACAACGGCATAACTTATCTTATTGCCTTATAATGCTGCTCTGCTATTCTAAGATAAACCTCCTTCCAGAAAATCAGAGATCGTTTCAATAAATATCGTCAGATAGTTGATTGTAGAATAGGAATGATTTATTAGAATTCAAAAGTGCCTTAGGCGAACACAAAATATGGGATGCAAGTTCCCACTTGGCATATTTACAGTGGTCTTTCATGTTCATTTATGTATTTTCTCTTTCAGGCTGAATAGTCGACTGTCGTCCACTCTTTTAAACAAAATTAATATGCAATAAAGGTTGTCATGTGACTATTAAGGGAGCTAGGACATAGACGTCAATGCAAGGTCAAAGGCGCTTTCAAGAAGTGCACAGAAAGTGTAAAGTACGCAACGTTTTTAACCATTAACCACTCAGCTTCTAAATTTCATTTGTTTAATATTAAATACCTATGTTGCTATATTACGGATGATATAAAGTAACGTGCGTCGGAGGCACATTAATCACCAGACATGTCTTCTATGTTTTGGGTCACGGATTCGATTCCTATTATTGTAAACTCAATGAGAGGAAAGTTCAACTGGACTGGTTAAGTTTGGCTAATATAGAGGGTGGCAAAATTTTAATCTCTCTCTCTCATGATGACACTATACTCAAAATAAACATTAAAATACGTATCTTTAAAGAGTCTGGCAATGAAAGTAGTACTCTAAATTAATGAATAATTAAAGGATTTTTTAGTACAAGATCGCTATTAAATAAAACTGTAAACTTTGAATAAAATAAACATTAAAAAAATATATTTCTTCCAAAAGTAAAATTTATGGACTGTACCAATTTCGCTATTAATTTTACGGTCATATTTTACAGTTCATAAACTTATTTGGTGACCACAAATGAGCTCTGTTATAAAAAGTCTTTGCTGATCACATTTACCCGTACAAAGGTACAAGAAGATATGACTGAGTCAAAATCGCATGGACAGCTGAAATTTTGAAGTAGATGTTCTGTCTCTTAGGATTAAGTGGATATCTCACTGTTTCCAGAATTCAATCTGACCTTTCAACTTGATTAAATAAACATATTCGTATCATATTCTCCACTTTCTAATTTTTTTGCCCATCTACGTATGGAGATGTCATTTACCGAAGTAAAACATGCAAACGGCTTCCGCATTCTCATTGGTAATAACAACGTAAATATGGATTTCACTGAACCTTACCTTTTGCAACAATCTAGCTTATTGGCTACTATTATGATAATATCATTATGCTTGATACTCGATGCTCAGATTTTAATCTCGAATGATCGAGTTCCGATTTTCGTGGTGTTAATTCAATTAACGCACAAGTGCAGAAAAATTAAAAGAAAATATCAATAATTGGTTATTAAATAATAAATCACTGTAGCAAGCCACTCGACAAAGGGTTAATAATGGTAAATTCAAACGCTGATATTAACAAATGCATTAAAAACATTGTTTAAAAATAATTAATGAATACAAATATTCACCCCTTAAACTTGATATTTAATATAAGAGATTTTAAAATTTTACAATCAATTTTTAATTGTAATGAGCTATAAAAACTGTTTAAAATTTCAAATGCAATCTAATTTCTTGATACTTTAAGCGTACTTTCAAGAAACATTAATAAATATGAATTAAGCATTGTTTTCAATCTCTTTAATAAAAAGTTAAAGATTTCAAAGTTGATTTAAAAAGAACTCGTTTTATTCATTAAATTAAATTTAAAAAAACGGCACATTTATTAACTTAAAGGCTAAGGTTTAAATGTGAGCAGAGGAAGTAACCTAATTTAATTAAATTTTGCTTGAACATCCTTGCAAACTCTGGATCTAGAGGTCAACATTTATACCTGAATTGCCTTACCTGTTGAATCTGTAAGGTTTATTTTGCTCATTAAACCCCAACGAAGGTAGTAAAATGCAATGAATGACGATTAATTGATTTTTTAATCGATTATTTAAGCATTAATTTTACCAAAAAGGTTGTACATGTAGAAGTCAAGCTAATAGCCGTCGGTTACAGTTTACAGATCAGAAAGGTGGAGTCAAGAGCTGCCAAAGTTGTATTGAAAAACAAAGATTACAATTCAAAGGGAGTTAAAAAGAGAGGAAAGAATGAGAGTGTACAAATGCCAGGCGTTTGCATTAAGAGACTCAATGGTCATAATTTTCAAATTATGTTGGTAAAAGGGCAAAAATAAACATTTGAAATGCATAAAAATCGATATTCAATACCTTGGATCAGTAAATAAGCGCATTGCTCAAAAATAGCTTTTAGAAATATTAAGGGCGCAATCCTTCAAGGTGTTAGCTCATTTAGATCTACTGGAGCACAGGAACACTTGTTTTAAATTGTTCGTCAAATCGCAACTATACATAAGAACCACAATTTTTAAATACAATGTTAACAATTTGAATAGTTTATTTTTTTATTTATGAAATAATCTCTTCACATAAGTATGACTGCTCCTTCCTTGTCAATAATGAATCAGAAATTTGACTTCTGTCAGCTTCATTTCGGGTTTATAATTTTTAGCTGAATGCATATTAAAGAATGAATTTCAGATTAAGTCTGAATTTAAAGCTGTCAAATAAGAAAGAAGCAAAATTTTATAGAGAATAATCCTAACAACTGATTTCACATTGAACAAAGTGTGTTAAGTTCTGCCGTACTTAAAATAATTCTTCTGGTGTCATTTACTCGTTCAGGGTTGTAAATAAAAACCAATGAATCAAAATGACATGACTGCTTCAAATGAAACATGGGATCAGGAAACTCTGAATATCATTCAGATGAAATCAACTAGATTTTGAGAGGTCAGATTACGGGATTTTCAATGGTCAGGATAGGTAATATATGTATGTGGACAATGTAAAGTTTAAAAATTTAAATTAAGAGAGAATCGTAATTTTCTACCAGTAATCGACACCTGTTTAAATCCATGACAGGACGCGTTTGCTTCTTTACTCATTCAGAAAATGACCTTGTTTAACACTTGTCAACATTTTGCCTCGTCTTGGCTAATGATAGTAATAACGTTGCTATATTAAGTTTTAAATGAATATATGTAAAAGATTTTCTACTCAATGCGATTTTAGATTTTTTTGTGCCCTTCTTCCTCAAAGATGAAAGCCAATAATATATTTTCTGGTTTATATTTAAAGGAAACTTTTTTCAGTTTTGTTTGATAGTTACCCCAGAAGTACAAGTTAAAAAGTTCTGGAAGAGTACACATTAAAGATTTCAACGTGTTTGAAATGCTGCAATTATTAGCAATCTTTAAACCAAAATTAAAGTCGGAGAAACACACTTTCAAAAATTTAAAAATTTTTTTAGAAAATATAAATAACAATACTAATTAAATTATAAATTTACCGATAAATCAAAAAAATTTGAGCATCTCAAAGGGATACAGGAAAAATCAAACCTGTATTCTTAACGGTTATACGACACATAATATGACATTAAAAATTATTTCAATTTTTCAGAATAATTGTTTAGTTTATTAACATTCGTGGCAATAATTTTTTTATTGGAATAAATTCATAATCCAAATAAATATTAACAAATTCGGATTAAAATAGAATAACAAAAAGAAGGAAAAGTATTATTTTTCTCATATATTTAAAGTGAAATTAATTATCACGTTTGAAATTTTACCGAATAATTCTTCAAAGCATCTTATTTCAAGTTCATTTGCTGTGTCAGTGTCATAACAGCGACATCCGTTTCAACGGAGATTGTGTAAAAAGTTGCTAGACGTTTTAATGTCAATGAGATGGAATAAAACAAAATGGAACATACCGGAAACCTATAATTAATTTCATTGATGTATCTATTCGTATGAATTGCAATTTTTCTGTCCCATCACGGAATGATGGATTTACACACAAAAGCATTTCTGTAAAAACTAAATGACAAATTGATTTTAATAAGAGTTAATTGTTCCACTAATCCGCGCTTCTTAAGGCAAAATTCCATATATAAAGAAAATATTTCTGCCTTTGTAAACTGAATTGAAAAAAAGCTAATTGGCTAGCTGATTAGCCAATTACTGAATCGATAATTGCCTTAGTTATGATATTGCACATCTATGAGGAACGTAGAAATCAGATAATCGATAATTCATTTCAAGAGAGATGAGTATTGAGATTTTTATTAGGGTGAGGCTAATCATTAAAATAAGAATTCTAACAAAATTGTATCAATGAAATAAAACAACTAATCAGATAAAAATTTGGTTTTATTGTTAAAATAAATGCCATTTATTTGTCATTATATCTACTTTATTGTAATTTACTATTAGGAAATGTGTTACATTTTGGTTTTAACAAGTAATCAAATTTAAATTAACCGGTTATCATAAAATAATGAAATTTTGATTTCGGTAAGTAGCCATGAAGGCGATAATTCAACCAGCCATAATAAAGTCTTGTAACATAAGTGCCAACGGGGCAGCTGTTCGGAATTAATGATGCTGGTATCAGAAATGATCACGTATCACAAATGATGTTCACTGGTCAACGTTGCACACGACAATGTTGATAATTAGCGATTGGTGTTACAAACCAGTAGTAACCATTAGGCTAAGGTCTTGACTGTATGAAATTAACAGGAATTTCCTGAAATCAAGACGAAATCATTGAAATTCCTCCAATATTTTCACTATTAGAAGACGAAATGTGTTACCTCCAACTCGCAGCGTATTACTATTACCTACAGTAATACAGAATATTCTATAATTTTTACTGATGAAAATCCAATGAAATTGGTTAACAGTAAGTTCGAAAAATGATAAAGGGAAGTCCATTAAAGAGGTATTGGGAGACATATCAATTAGTCAACAATTCTTACTTTATATGACTTTTTGGAATTGGGTTGTGACATACTGACAATATGGGTAACTTATGTTCCAAAATTCAAATTTCATGAACCGTCTCATGAATTGCAGAAAATGTTCTGCTAGAACCGGTCTTGTGTGATGATCGGTTTTTCCACATCAATTCATCTTATTCTTCCAATTATTTAGAAGACAAAGTGATATTACATGACATTCAACAGCATAAATTCTTCACGCAACAGACGATTGATTGATAAACTTTTAAGTCAGGTGAGCTCATTTGCCTCTGTTTACCCAGAGCAAATAATAATCATAACGATCAGTGGTAGTTAATACCTCATCAACTCCAAAAATGGAACTGATGCCATCATTAAATACTTGAAACTTTGTTGTTTCAGAATGTGAATTTTCTTCTTATATCCGACGAAGTTAAAGTAGTCGGTAGAATCTAGAAATATCAATAAAAACATGTACCCAGATGCACTCTAAGTAAAGCCTGGATGGAATGGAACTCTTTTAAATGTTCTAACCAATAAAAACTTTCAGAAAAAATGTTAATATGGCATTTTGAGCAGAGCGTAAATAATTAGTTTCATAACTAATATTACAATCAACTACTCTTTTGTCAATAAATGTTATATAGAAACCAATAAAACCCCATTTGATATTATATGTGCTGTGACCCTATAATTAAAGGACTTGTTAATAAAATTGAAGTTAAAGTATCATTTACGTCGTTGATGATTTAATTTGATTTCGAATTAAACGTCGCTTTAGAAATATTTATTTAAATCATCCCACTCTAAACAAGTAAAAGTGCATTATTATAACAGAAGGCTCCTTTACCAATTCTGACCAAACCTCACCTCAAACTTTAGAGCTATTTACAGGATTGTGTCCGCCTTTCCACTGAGATGAGAATAATCTTATCTTCCAATCGCATGTAGACATATTTTTAGTATTATTAAATCAATTCGTAGAGACCAGCAGGGAGGTATTCGAATATCAGTATTTCATCAACTAAGACTCCATAATGTGTATATGTTACAACGACTTCTCCTTAACGGACTTACAAGGTATAATTTTTAATATTTATTCTTCATTCAGTTTCTTTACGTATATATTGGAGTAGCTTACATGATCATTAATTGAGTTTTCTACTCTAGCTTATTCTTCACACTAAAATTATTGCAGAAAGCGGGCTTTTTATGTAAATATAAATCATTAATGGCTCTAATAAACGTTACAAAATTGTCATAATCACTAAAACTTCAACGCTGGCCGTCAGAGACCCGAAATTGATATATTTACAAGACTGCACAGTCAAATATCCGATTATATGTATATATGTATGATTAGTAAACCAAAGTGCTCATAGTGAACAGGATCACAATTGAAAACATAGTTGAGTAGAGAAGCACGCGGCATTTCGAAGAAGTGGAAGTTATATTCCTGATGTTTTGTAAAAAATATTTATCAATTTTGAAAACTGGATAATCTCTTTGAAAGAATGATAGAATTTTTTACGAAAGGGCTTATAAATTTCTGCCTGAATAGTACACTGATGTATATTTGCAAATTATACAACCAAAAACAGTTACGGAAATCTGTTGATTTCGTTTACTTTAAGTAGTTAAGTACTATAAACAAGTGGATGGACATTGGTATGTCACGTACAGCATGATGCAATGCGATCCTCTGATAAGACGAGTCTCTTATGGATTGTTAAAGCCACCAAATATATTATTATCATAAGATTGATTTATAGTTCTAATCATTAGGAACAAATGATTGGAAAAATTTACCGTCAAATGAGATTATTCATTCTTAATGACTTTCAGCGTCACGTATTTCGACGTCTTATATCTGTTAAAAGTTGTAAGAGAGGAGTTAAAATGTCAAGTGCTCATTTAATGAATAAAACGAAAGCGTATTTGTTTCCACAACAAGCTATTGACAAGAATATGGCCTTCAGTTTAAGTCAATTAATTTTGGTGATTCGTGAACAAATATTTGTCCTAAAACGCCGACTCTTCTGACACTAGTCGGGGTATTTTACAGTGATATATTTATATTTCTACTCAACGAAATTTGAGCAGATTATTCTTAGAGAGAAGTTTATAGTTGATAGAGATCAAAATATGCCTATTAAATATCACCTTTTCTGCAAATTGAATTTTATGATATCTTATATTTGAACAGACACCAATATATTCTTTCATTAAAGGGCCTAGAAGCTATAATTTTAAATTAGATTTCATTACAATTTTGTTTATCTGTGCTGATTTACACCGCGACTTTTAAATCAAGCCCACCTGCTCTAAATTGATTGTCACGCTAACGTGAGCGTAAATCGTAAATAATTTTTATAAACTTTCAAAAGTTGTCAGAATTACTGTAAATTAAAGTCCTAGCGATCCAAGATTCAAAATTGATGTATCTTTACAATAGTAAATTTTTAATTTCTCATTACTTATATGTAATAAAAATAAAGGTCAGAACATAGTGAAATGGACAACAGTTGAAAACTGGCAGATTTAGAAAGATATAATTTTAGGAAAGAATTTGCCATATCTGCCTTTTGTCAGTTTTTATTTCATGTCAGTAAAATTTTAAATTCACATGGACTGTCATATATTGTGAATAAAATAAAATAATTAATGAAACATTAATGAAACAATATCACGTGTAATGAGAAGAGTGATAGCAATTATATTTGAAAATGGAAACTGCTTGTATTCCATTTAACTCCTGAGAAAGAGTTTCAATCTTCATTTATGGTCATTAGTTTTGGCAATTCTGAGGAGTTTAGAATAAATTTTTTAATTTTTACGAATTTATAACATTTGTGGGTTTCACCCGTAGAATTTGGGATTGCACACCTTGAAATTATCCATTATTTCATATTCTATCATTCACATGTTAAATATTTATAAACGATCCTCTGTCTCTTTTTACCTCAACATCCAGGGCTTATTGACTGTATATTTTAATATTTAGAAACCTGTTTTCCCCTAAACTTTTCAAGTCGTCTGCAATGTTGTGCAAGCTAACACCTATATAGCATAAAAGTACTTATACTTGATTTCACAATGTGAATTCATGATCAAAGATTACGGTCAAACATGACAATTTTATACTGGGTCTTTAGACTAAATCATCGGGTTCTTTTTTCACAGTGATTGAATTTGAAAATTTTAACAGAGATTCAAGTGGCTGACATTTTAAATCATTTGAAATTTTTTGCAAGTAGAGAAGAATGAATCTTTTACGTATTTGAACATACGTTGCATTGAAGTGGGTTCCAATTAATCCCAGTCTTGCATATTCAACTTAAAATCATTCCTTCTCTCTTCGCCCTATTTCGTTTTGACTAATGCATTAAGATTTATCACACCTCATTCATTTGGATTTGTGTGCTCGCATGCTTCTCTTCCCAGTACCCCAACAACTCTTTCCCTCCACCTAACAAACACTGTTTGGCTATTGGTTATGTTATATACTCATTTATCCTGCAACCTGATAAACAGGACTCATTCATTTTGTACATGTATATTTAATGTTCTTTGTCAAGATAAAATCTCCACTCTTAAAGACTTGTCTCTCTGCCTCCCAAAAATTAGCAACTTAGACGTCCCTGGATATAATAGTATAGTGGTCATTAAGCTTTATGATTTAAACAATTCTTTAGAGCTTTGTTCTACTGGCCCAAATTAAAAGGTTCGCCAAAATTAATTCATTCAAAACAGTTAATTTAATGACAGAAATCTTCACTTTATTTCCACAATCGATAAAATGAGGCGTATTATAGAATTTTTCCAACTTCATTTCATATTAGTGAAAAAACAGTCTACTGTAGACTCATATTAATAATAATAAGTAGTAAAATTACTTTTACATCTGTTTATTTTCAACTCAGTGTGTGCTCAGAGAAAGCATAGAATGCATCAACAATCCGCCTATCAAAATGTGTAGGATTTCAATATTTAGCATAAAGATTGCCCCAGCCACTAGTCTGAATATTAACTATTTCTGGCTGCCAAAATGGTCATATTCCGGCTAAATGGCCGGCTTTCTTCAGACGCATCAGAACATAAAATATTTCATAGTATTCAGTCTGGAGAGATTTCTACATAGTTTGGGAGGTCTAAAAAGTTATATGCACGGTGTTTAAGGGCCGAACAAAGTTCTAGAGATGCAAACTGCATAAATTTAATATATTTTGTTAATTCATTATGATGCATAAAAGCAATGAAATCTTAAGGTCAGATATAATTTATTCACAGTATCGTCACTAAGCGTTACCGAATTAATATCTTAATTTATATAGCAATAAATAGAGATTTATTAAAAACTACAAGAGCCAACTGACATGGACATTTTTTTAAATAAAAAAAAGAGAATTCACTTTGTAACACAATTATATGAAATAGCTAATAAAATATATGCTCCTTCTTCTATCAAATAATCTCTGAATTAGAATATTTTAATTACTAAAAATACAACAAACAGTGAAGGAAAACCCTCTATGCATTTTCCAGAATTACCTTTTATTCGCATTCTCCACGATAATATCTCAGTTTTTCCGCCAACGAAGTTGGAGCGACCTCATTTATGTCCCTATGACGCATAACCCTCGTCTGTCTGACATGTCTAAACGCGTTCATCGAATTCCCCTCTTTTCTATAACCGCCTAGCTTCACATAAAAGGCATATCTGTGCTCATGCTCTGGTGTGGCCTTACTCAAGTGACTCATATAAAGCTACCCTTGTTTTCCAGACGACACACACAGGTCAGGCGGACTCCTACACGTCCTGTTCATCTCCTCTCTTCCCCAGCACGCTGCTCTCCCTCTTTCTCTCCCTCTTTCTCCCCCTCTCTCTGTTACTCATTGTGGCTTCCTTGAATACATGTTTGGTCTACTCAACTCTTGGTGTTCTGCTTCACAATTGTTGTTGGCTCTTACGCAAACAGCTACGAATTGGTCACTGTTATTGTCATCGTAATTTGTTGACTGCAAACCGTTGGTTGTTATCTAACTACAACAACAGATTCAAATTTTTGCTCTCTTGTAGGTATAAATGTATTCTTACGCAAAATTTAATTAAAAGATAGAAAAATAATGATTAATTATTTGTAAAAAAATTTTTGAGAAATGCCAGAGCCACCTAGTATTGTTTTGTTAAAATGGGTATTTTTATTAACATATATCACACAAAAATTTGAACTTAGAGCACTTGAACTTAGCACTTGTTATTAATTTTATGGACACTTCGTGATACCTACTTTCTCATGAACTAGTAATTACAACGTCTAGTTCAAATATAAAATTCCGTTAGGGGAATATTTGACCTACATTCCAGTTTGTGCTCAAATTTAAGCCAATTATTAATTTGATAGGGTGTTCAGCCATGACCTATGCATGATTGCTGGACCACAATAAACATCCTATAACCCAACTATTCTTTAATATCACGAGATTTTCTAATAAAATTAGTTACTTTTAAAATCTCATTCAAAACTTTCCCATTTATTTTAATTAAGAGTGCTAAAAATTTTTCATTAACTGACTTATTTAAACAGTTTTCATCTGACCCCCTTTGTCCTCCATAAAATGACTGATAATTGTTAGCATTTATTAATTTACATGGTTTGAATTTACAACTTTTACAATAAAGCACAAAATAATCATTCACATTTATAAATGTTTACTTTTATGCTTCCATTAAAAGCGTATCTGCTTTACTGCGACGAAATAATATTTATGAAAAGTGAAGATGCGTCGGATTTAATATTTGCTCCATTGCCCAACTTCTAAAAAAATTTGATATATTTCATAGTAAACAAAAAATTAAAATAAATTTGTAAAATTAAACAAATACGTATTTATAAAAGATATGTTTTGTTTCTAATTAAGCTTAATTATATTAACCAAATAGATAGAAACTACTTCTGTTCTGAGTGATAAGCAATCAATTAAGTGAAAGACCTAGTTTTGTCATATTGTCTCCAAATATCTCAAGAAAACACAATCCCATTTCATTTAAAGTGTTGTTGTTTACTGAAAAAAATTTAAAAATCTCTTTTATTTTGTATATTGTGCAGATGTGAATGAAATTCAGGCATAAATATTTCTAATTTAAAGGAAAAGATTTTATTCAAGCATTAAAATTTGAGATTTAATAAGTTGAGATAAGATGATACAATTTAAAACAGACAATTCTCCTACTAACTTTTGACCCCAATAAGCTCCTGCAAATTGGGCTTGGTAAAGCACGGATTATTCCAAAAAGATGAGGAGAATTGACCTCAGATTTATTCAACAAAGAACCAGAAATTATCAATACGGAACTACTTGGAGGAGTCCATTAGTTAGAAACGCATTGTCCGACTTCTGGGAAGGTAAGTGAACGTTGAAAATTTCGCCTTAGATAAAGGTGACCCAGTTTGGTCATTATTCATCCAATACTACTTGCATTTCGGATGAGATGGCCTAGTTATGCATCAGTCAACGCCTCATTTTCGAGTAACAATTTTTTTTCTTTATTTTCAAATGAATTAAAAAATTCATCTGAATTGTTCTTAGTTAGAAGTTGGTATCTCAAAAATAGATCAAATATGCTCAGTGCGCCAGCAAATGTTGTATTGAAATGGTAATTTTCAAAAAATGCAATATTGATTATTTGCAGAAACGATGCATTAATGATATTCGAGCTGCTCATTTTGCTCGTAGAAACGATTTCCAATTCCACAAAAGGTTCGAGAACATTCCAAGGCAGTAGGAAATATAAAAGCGAAGATTGCCCGTTGCTCAGTTACAGCATTATCAGATATTTTACTTCTGTTACTTTATGTAAATGACTTTTATGACCACATGACCGCAACAGTCGCTTCTCAATGATCGGTAATTTATGTGAAATTATTTACGTTTCCATAGAGAAAGCAGATAGCATCAGCAGTATTGCTTAGTCAGCAGAAAGGTTTTATGAGTTAACGTTTTAAAGCTAATTAAATAATATTAAAAAATCGGCAATTAGCTGAATTAAAGGAAAACTAATTATTTACAAAACAATATAAAAAAAATTTTTGAATCAGTAATCTAATTAAACAAATAGTTAAAAATACGATAAATTAAAAGACAAATTAAAATAGTAATATTATTGGGAGAACAGATAATAAATTTGATCTTCAAAAACTTCAGGGCTTCCGATTATAAAAAAACTAGATGCATTATAAAAAGATAAAAAATAACAAATTTAATTTTAGAAGGATTTTTACTGATTTGTCTGGCTTCGCAATTCTGTTATTTATAAGCCTCTTACCGCTCCTTAAATTTATAAGCTTTCTACTGATTTCAAAGGAGGAAAATGCCTTTTCTTTGCTAATATTAATTTAAATTGCACTACACAATAATATAAAATAAAACAGTCTTCGATCTACCCGCATTTGTTCTGAAAGATTAAATTTGAAACTGGAAAATGTTTAAAGAACATGTTTTTTAAGAATGAAAGTTCAATTAAAGAGATATGCCGAAACCCTAATTTTAGAATTGAAAATTTCTTTTTTCCATTTCACCTCTTCACAGTAAATAAAAAATTAAAAATTATGTGCCACTACTCCATTTTTAATTTTAACACTGATACTAAACACTGTTAGCAGTTTATTGAAAAAAATGTTGAAATATTGTTCACTAAAAATTTCTTTTAATTATTTTTTTAAGATTGAGTCTGCAGACTATTAACTGTCGATGTTCACTCTATTCTGCTCAGATCAGCGATGACTCAGCAGATTTCCCTGTGTTATGAAGACACTCATGTAACACCCCGAATTTCATTCTCTCTCCCCATTCCTCATTCAGCATGTGTCTGCATCTCTATTTTGGTGGTTGCTATTCTTCCTTTCCATTATATTTCGACTGTTAATGCACGATCCAATTCTGTCTACCCACAACTTTTGGAATCCTGATTTGGGAAAGTTGGTTTATGGATACCACAAATTATAAACTTACAAATAACATGTAAAATTAATGCGTATCAATGAACGTATCAGGATGTAACAGAATTTCTGTCCATTTATTTTAATTTGAATAAAAGTGAAAATTTTGTTAAAAATACGTTTATTTCGTATTCAACATAGTCACCATTTTTATTAATTATATCTTTCCATCTTTCCGCAAACTTTCTCAATCCTTCTTCATAGAATTCAGCCAGTTTGGACTCAAAGAAGAAATACGCTTTAGTTCCACCTCTTTTCTTGAAGTTAGTCTTCGTCCCATTCAATGATCCTGTAAACTCCTGAAAAGATGAAAATCGGTTGGTGCAAGATAGGGAGAATATGGTGGATGATACATCACTTCCCAGCTAAATTCTTTAACGAGATTTTTGGCTGTTCCTGAAGTGTGGGGTCTTGCCCTGACATGTTGCGGAATCACCCCTTTTCGATTGATCAAAAAAGGCCGTTTTTCCTGCCGTTAATTGCTTTCAAACGAGTTAGCTGCTGACAACAAACTTCAGACAAATCCCGTTTCCCATGTGGGACCCATTTCACAGCGTCTGAGACTTTGCCTTTGAGTCTTTTCATTTCCCTATATGGTCATATGGCGACTTACGTTAAAGATTTTGCTCAGTTCTCTACTAGTGTGGGTTGGGTTTTCGTCAATGGCAACTTGCAACCTGCTCTCGGTTCGCTTTTCAGACTGAAGTCGTCCTTTTTGAAACCACCTGCAGAAAACCACCTTCTGTGGGTCTTTTGATTCACAACATTATTTCCATTAGTATTTTTGAGTGTTTTTGCTGCTCAGCTTGTCGTATTGCCTTGATGAAGTTGAAACGGTAAAATATGTCTGATTTGCTCTTTATTGGCAGTGTACATTAGGGCTAGAAATAGTTATTAATAACGATAATTATCACACAATCTGAAAGAAGAAATGATATTTTATTAATTGCCATCAATAAGCATACAACACTAACAAGCTGAATGGAAGTGATCGTGCCCTAGACACACAGCTCAAAATTGGACAGAACTTCTCTTACAACCTGATATTCCCCTGCCTGAACCACAACACCGGTCCTTGTATTTTACTGTCTTTAGTACTTCTGCTTGGCTTTTCATCAATGACAACTTGCAATTGCTCAGAATTGAGCAGATTTTGAGCATCCTGCTCTCGATTCGCCCTTCAGGCTGAAGTCATCCTTTTTGAAATGTGAAGGTGAAACCCACCTTCTGCAGGTCATTTTACTCACAACATCATTGCCATAAGTGTCTGAGTGTTTTTGCTGCTCAGCTTGTCGTATTGCCTTGATGAAGTTAAAACGGTAAAATATGTTTGATTTGCTCTTTATTGGCAGTGTACATTAGGGCTAGAAATAGTTATTAATAACGATAATTATCAGACAATTTGAAAGAAGAAAAAATATTTTATTAATTAACATATATAAGCACACAATATTAACAAGGTAAATTGAAGTAATCGTGCCCTAAACGCATAGCTCAGAAATTGGACGGAACTTCTGTACAACTTGGTACATATATCATGTCATGTCCTCTTTTTAAAATCCTTATGGAGCTTGTTTAATTTCTGATCCCAAAACTCTATCTAATCTTGCCTCCAAAAGTTTATGATCAGGTGCATAACTAACATGCACGCTTTTCAAGGCATAAATAAGGAATTTGATACCTACCGACTCTCATCGAACGAACCAACCTTACTAATTAACACAGATCTCCCTATTATTGACCGTGAAATGGATGCTAAAGAGGCGTCATCATAATTTGGCTTAAAAATTATTTCCTATTGCAGGTAGTAAGCATTACGGCAAAATATTATTCAGATCAGATCAGGTCAATTTGCAAATCTCAGATTATTTACCATGCAAATTGAAGGACAAAAATTGAGGTTATAACTACCTAAAATGATACCTACTTTCCCGATGAATTAAATATTTTCATTTTTTACTTCAATCCAAACTAAATCCTCAATTTGATTAAATAAATTTATAGCTGGCTATTTTTGGAAACATTTGCTGACTTAGAAAATGTTCTAGGATTTAATTTTACTTCGTATCATTTACGTCACTTTGCGGTAATTGTGAAAGATTAATTTGGTTTGAAAATATTTTATTAGTCCAATGGAGAAATGCGTTAAAGCTCATTTTAGGAATTGCGCATTTAAGGTCATTTATACCTCAGATCTCTTAAAAGAGATCAAAGTTCTCAAGATAGAGGTACCTTTCTCTTTCAGTTAACTATGAGCAATTTTATTGATATAGACAGCTTTTTTAGAGTTTAAGAAGGTATTTCATGGCTCGTTTGAGTAATTCTCTTAGCTTCAATGATACTCACAGATAATGATGTTTGATGGTACATTATTGCGCAGGAGGTGTGGCACTTGAAACAAACTATCCATATTACAGCACAATTACTTTTCCAGACTTATATTTTAGGGAGTAGTACGTACTAGTAAATCAGTACTTTTAAACGAATACAGTGTATTTGAGAGTGGGACTTTATTGTGGCCCAATTACACTCAAAGCCTTAATTTGAGCGCTCAAAATTAATCAAGTTCTATTAAATACAATAGGATTTTTCAATCGATTAATCTAAATTATTTAAAACAACTTCCACTTAATGATTCAGCCTCAAAATTGTTTTTAAATTCTCATTAATCAAGCTACGATAATGTCAAGAGATAGTTTACAGTCAGTTAATCTCAACTGATGTCTGTAACGTCAACATCTGTTATTTATCCCTCCACCAAGCACCTGGAGCATTTTAATGAATACTAAGGAATAAAACAATTTCCTCTGTAGCATGTCAATAATAATTTAAATGCATTTATCCTTGCAAATTAATTAAAAAGATTTATTTCAAGGTCGTTTAGGTCTCCAAAATGAGAATTTGAATGTATTAATTTTGGACAGTTTAAAAGAAAACGTTTTAAACTAATTAAATTTGTCCGAGGCGGCTGAAGTGATATTGTTTAAACTTTGATTAATTTGTGAATAGTTTGATTCCAAATTACTAATTTATTGTGTTTGAATTTAGACACTTTATAAATCTTTGCAGAAGAGACTGATGGATGTAAAGCACCATTTATTGTTTACTCTGAAACAAATTAGAGATTTTTGTGTATGACTGCTTTAATTTGATCCCTTCAATCGGGTATTTATTGGAGGTGAGCGTTTTCAGACTTCACCATGAGATGGATGAAGCCATAAAAGCTAATATTTCAATAAATATTAATTTTCTAAAGTATATTAAGTTGATGCCCAATCGGAACAGTAAAGGACGTGCTTACAACATTTAAATTGTATAGCGGAGAGGTATGCGAAAGCCACTTATATGAAGAGCTCTTACTAACCGGAAGTGACAAGTGGGTTTGGCCATCCATTTCACTGCATTTTTGCTGATAAACACTAATCTTCTGACAGATCTCTGTCTTTTTAGAGGAGTATGTTGACAGTTTAATTAGCGGTACACAATTAGAACAACAAAACCCCCCTTCGAGAAATTGTTAGCTTAAAAGACAACAGTTCTGAAGAAAGTTCCCAGAGAGTTATTGAAATATCGAGGCATACATATATTTGGGATTCTTAAAACAATTGTTCAGATCATTAAACCATTGAGAAAAAATTTACATTTCGCTACCCTTTTCTTAATTACTACCGTCAAGCACGCCTTGTGGAGTCGATAAATAAATAAACACCGATGAGCATCGAAACATAAGCAATTAGAATTCCAAGGGTATCTCCTTTCAAGTTCCCCTTTTTTAGATAGATTATTATTCAATCTTGAATGGTTTTGAAGGAAATTATCCTTATCAAGTAATAACTAATGACAAAAGAAAATTTGTACTTCATAGATTCTCTGTTTATTTCCTAATAAGTGTTTTTCACAGCTCCGGGATAGGGAGTCTTTCAGTCTCTAACCGATGAATTCATTTTATCTCGGGCACACAGATACGAGTTCCGGCTAAGACTGAGGAACACCCATCTAGTGGTTTTATGTTTTAGTGGTTATTTTTTATGTTCTGACATAACTGTACCAAGTAGGAGGAAATTAAATTTATGTCAAATCCTGAAATGATATGACACCGGCTCTTTATAACTGAGATGATAAATCTCCAACCTAAAGATAGAAGTCGGAGATCAATGGCGTTTTGAAACTAAGTTGTAAATGAGTTGGAATAAATATTTTGTAAGGGATCAAACACTAACCAGTTAGGATGAAATTTTAAAGACTTGTAAATTTATTCTATTTTCTAATGGCTTTTGAAGGAAGCTAACAGATGGCCATAACCAAATTGTCCGGATACAAGTGCTTTTCCTCCTGTTTATGTCTATTAATGGAAACATTAAAAATCTCTTCCTTATTGACTGTATTTCCTTCTTCATTTTACCCCTTTTTCGCTAGCCTTAACTTCGCATATATTAACAAAATTTTGTTTAAACTAAGTGCCAGAATATGAATATCTTATTTCAAACAAATGAACATAATAATTTGAAAACGTTTATAACATATTTTCTATAGCTTTTCTTGTTTAAATAGACAAATTTGTTTAATTTTGAAAATATGAAATGATCTAACATTTGATCAATAAAGATGTCTATATTGATTTTGTCCCAGCATCAAGTTTTGAACTTTTCTTGGGGCAATAATAAATAACATTTGGAGGAAAGAATTATTTTAATTTCTCTGACAATTTCTGAAATTGCTAATAGTTATTAAATCCCTAAAATATCACAGTTAAAAGTATTCAAATAGAAATTTTTGCATTATTTTCAGCACTTACCACATCCAACTTCATTACACCATGATCTGTCCTTAAGCCAACCGCCCAGACAGCAATCACTCATAAAATACTGTCTGCTCGATCAACAGAAACATTAACCGTTGTTTCGTTTCTGCTGAGGGTGGCACCTTTACAATGTTCAATAGGCCAATGGGCTTTCAACATCATCGATGTTAAGTCATTCAGGAACAAAGAAGTAGAATCTTTCAGTGTAGGGCAGCTAAAATAATAAAAATACCGCTCAATCTGAATCAAACTCCTATAACTTAATTATATTACTATTATTGTTTTGCAATCTTCTTTCAGACTTTGTCCTTTCTTAAATTATTTAGTCTTTTCCCTTGTCAGGCGCTGTAACACAAATTAAATTTGAAAGTAATTTTTTTCGTTTTTTGATGACAAGGATTTTAATTTCTACTAATAAATGCTCTTAGAGCATATCGGAAAGGAGACTTAATAATAGGTGCGCCTAGATGAATGGAGACCGAAAAATAACTGTAATCACATGCAATTAAATTTCACCAATTATCCATCAACTTGACATTATTAAAGTTAGTGCAATTTGTAGGCGGGTTTTTTATCCATGGCAGGACAATAGATTTTACTATTTTATTCAAGGTGAGCGTCTAAACGAAAGGCGTGATAGAAGTGATTTAAGCAATACCAGAAAGTTTTTGTGGTAAGTTAAGAATCAAAACCTTATTGCATGTGCCAGCTAAAATTGCCAGTGTGTGTGGATTTTATCTCCTTTTCCAATGTTTTAAACTATTTTATCACTACTGCATTGAAATTCTAGGTGGTATGGTTTCAAATGATTTCGTAACCTCCCCCCTTTCTCATAACTCATGCACCAGCCATCTATTGGGCAAGAAATTTTATCACTTTGTGGAATGACTGTGTCTCGGTGATGGTTTTCCCCTTTTTCTCACACCTTTTATTTCTGGTTGTTATTCAAGAAAGCGCAAGATGAATTTTTTATCTAGGCTCTGCACCCAAACTGCATTCTCATTCTCACCGAACACCTGCTTCACATCTGCTTTGAGCTACCTGAACCAACTCTTTGTATGAGAAACTTTAGATTTTCCCTATTTCGGTATTTGGGAATTCAATAAAAGTTGACCAATTATATAAACTTGCCATGATGTCTAGCCTACATTGTCTACCAAACAGAAACTGAGATAATAAACTGCGATTCTAAATGTAATCAATAAAATACGGACATAGCTTAACCATTTTTATTATGCCAGCCTTAGTAACTCAAGTTTATGATATGGTGCGATAGCCCACGAAAAGTCTGATCAACACATCAGAGTGATCATTTAGTAATTCGAGAATATCGCATTTTTTATTAGAGGATCTGTGTATACGTTATCACGTTATTTATTAATTTTATTAAAAATTTTTCAAATAAATGTCCTTTAACTATCAGGTTTTTAATTTGAATTAAAGTGAAAATTTTGACATAAATTCACTTATTTGTTTAGTGTTCAACACAGTCACCATTTTTATTAATTACATCTCCTCATCTTCCCATCTTCCCATCTTCCCATAAGCTTTCTCACTCATTCTTCATAGAATTTTGCCAGTTTGGACTCTAAAAAGAAACTAGCCCCATTTCCACCTCTCCTCTTGATGTAAGCCTTTGTCCCATTCAGTGATTCTGTAAGCTCTTGATGAGGTGAAAATCGGTTGGGGCAACCGAGACGGGAAGAATATAGTGGGTGATGCATGATTTCCCAACCAAATTCTCCAACGAGATTTTCGGTTGCTCTTGAAGTGTGGGATCTGGCATTGTCATAGTGCAGAATCACTCCCTTTCGATTCATCAAAGAAGGTCGTTTTTCCTGCCGTTAACTGCTGTTGAACGAGTTAGCTGCTGACAGTATACTTCAAATGTTATTGTTCCATTGTCACTCATAAGTTCATGATAAATAATTCTCTTCAAATCCAACCATACACACAAATCAATTTGTTTCAGGTGCAGTCCCCTTCTCGGTTGTGGAATTGGCCTTGAACCACTGTTTTGACTTAGCCATTGTCTTTTCTCTTAACATTGTTGTACAGGATACACTCCTCGTTGCTGTCAGTTATGATTTGGTCTAAAAAAGGTGCCTGAAGTTTAGTTCACGAAAAGGCAGTGAAACACAACAGGTCACACGTTGTTGCTTATTAATTTCTGACAAATCGTGTGAGGAGAGGGGCCCATTTCTCACCCTTGAGACTTTCCCAGTCAAGTCTCTAAGTCGTTTCCCCATATGTGGTCATATGGTGGCTTACTTTAAAGGCTTTGACCAGTTCTCTTATGGTGGAGGTTGGATTTTCATCAATGCAACTTGCAATTGCTCAGAAATGAGTTTTATTGAGCATCCTGCTGAGCATCTCGTCTTTTAGGCTGAAGTCATTCTTCTTGAAACCTCCTGCAGGAGACCATCTTCTGCAGGTCATCTCATTCATAACATCATTTCCATAAGTGTATTTGAATGCTTTTGCTGCTGAGCATGTCTTATTTCCTCTATGAAATTGAAAC
>CAADRB010000016.1:2098836-2192581 GCA_900708905.1 Hymenolepis diminuta | reverse complement strand
CTTTTCTCTTAACATTGTTGTACAGGATACACTCCTCGTTGCTGTCAGTTATGATTTGGTCTAAAAAAGGTGCCTGAAGTTTAGTTCACGAAAAGGCAGTGAAACACAACAGGTCACACGTTGTTGCTTATTAATTTCTGACAAATCGTGTGAGGAGAGGGGCCCATTTCTCACCCTTGAGACTTTCCCAGTCAAGTCTCTAAGTCGTTTCCCCATATGTGGTCATATGGTGGCTTACTTTAAAGGCTTTGACCAGTTCTCTTATGGTGGAGGTTGGATTTTCATCAATGCAACTTGCAATTGCTCAGAAATGAGTTTTATTGAGCATCCTGCTGAGCATCTCGTCTTTTAGGCTGAAGTCATTCTTCTTGAAACCTCCTGCAGGAGACCATCTTCTGCAGGTCATCTCATTCATAACATCATTTCCATAAGTGTATTTGAATGCTTTTGCTGCTGAGCATGTCTTATTTCCTCTATGAAATTGAAACACTAAAATATGCCTTATCTGCTCTTTATATGGAGTGTACATTGGGGCTTGAAGTAGTTATTAACAATGTTACTTATCATACAATCTAAAAGAAAAATATTTTTTTTATTGTATGCAAATTTTATCTCGTTTCACTGCGTTGCAATACTGTTTGCAACAGGTTATTTCCACTCTCAAGCGATGAGCCTCCAAGTTGCATTATTGTAGACATTTTATTATCTTTTTCCGTTTTGTATCCATCACATACAAAACACATTTTCCTTGAGCGTATTCAAAATAAATAAGAAACATCCAATTTAAGAAAGATAGATTGAAAAAATATACTGCATTATTATTAATAATTTAATAGTAGTAAATATTGGGATCCGAACTAATCGATGTCTCTAAATAATCAATACCATGAAACCGAAGCTTTATCGCACCTCTAAATTATTGCGTCGATGTGAAATTGAAACAAATAATTATCAATAAATTTTGAATTATTATAAAATTAAAACATTTTTGCAATATCTTTCTGATAAATAATTTTCTTAAAAGAGGTTGTTAAGGTTATTAACAAGGACCGCAGAAATAATGGTTATTTTTTTATTAATACTAATGAGTTCCTTATTTAATGATATTATATTCTGTCCTCCAATTTAAGAATTCATTGTGTAATAAGAAAGTACTTTAAAAAATTCAAAAATGGAAAAATATTGCGATATGTTTTTTATTATTTTAATCATGTAAAAAAATATGAATATTTTAAACCGTTAATTTTTAAATGAATGATTAATGAAAAGTTATGTAATATTAAAAATTTTTTAAATTATCAATAAATTAACAGCAAGGCTTACTCATTGGAAATCTATTTCTCAGTTGCCAAATTTCTACTGTATTGTTAAGTATGACACGGACTTTAAGATCTTCTAAGTGCTGTAAGAATACCCATCTCAGAATTACACTCGCTTAATGCCATGACATATTAAGTGTTCGTATAACCGATTCCTCCTTAAATGTGACTCACCATGAAATGTCACCTTAGCTCAGTTATCATAAAACCTCTTTCAAATAGTAAGGTATCATAGATAATGATTGAAAATATTTACACAATGTCATATCAAATTCTAGTAACTCAGTGCGTCAATAATTTCGACCGGTCGGCAAAATAATCAACCATTTCCGATTATAAATTACATTAATTTCAAAAATACTGAAATGTGAACAAAAACTATCAAGTGTGTGGTTATTAATCATAGGCAAACGGTGAAAAATAAAGAATAACTGTTGTATTATGAACAAATGATAATAATTGTCCCAAAAATCATTAAACAATGAGCATTCCGACGCTAATGTTGGGTGGAGAGTGGCATCATAGAGTCTATCCGATAAGAGACTCAAATTTGCTATTCTCCGTGTTATCCAGACTTAACCAGTGCGGTTTGTCATTTCGCTCACCGGGTGTGCGCCGATGTGAATCGGATCCATGAGCTCTGATATGACAGACGGGCATTGTGATTGCTGCGCCAGAGATGCCCATTATAAACAAAATTACTATTCATAATTAGTGTAGTTAAAAAATTATCAAAAGTTTTTTCATCGACGACTGAGCTTGTTCAATTTCAACTCCTAATCTCTGTCGTGAGAAAACGAGCTTCATTACTAATTAGTTGAAACGCATTTGAAATAAGCGGGAAAAATCATTTGGTTGTTATAATAATTGCCGTAAAAATTAAATCTCACATGTGACCGAAATTTTCCTAACAAAATAATTCAAAATTTTTTCAGCATTAAACAAATTAAATAAACAAATCATCAAAGCTTTAAATCTCTTGAAACAAGATTGTTCAAATTGAAGTACTGCAAATTTTATTTCTGTTTCATAGATCTTTCTAAGAAATATAAATTTTGTATTTATTTTTTCACTTTTGCATCTAAATACCTCTTGGTATCAGCATAGTAACAATGTAACCAATTAGATGCCTTTATTTTTAACCAAAAGCAATTCAAAAAAACTCAATTTTTATTGAATTTTTAGCGGAACAGGGAGAATTATAATGTCTTTGAAAATATGCCAAGAGGAGTGAGTAGATATAGACAAGTTGTAGAGTGCAGAAAGCTCTAGTGGATTCAAGTGAAACAATTTTTATTTCTAGAACATGACTTGCTGTCATATATCCTGAAATTTTTTGTTTTAATTTCAAGATTTTTTACCTGTTTGTGGTGATTTAAAATCCGAAATAACAGAAAAAAGTGCAGAGTAGAGATTTAAATCTTTTTCTTTATTTGTCTTTTATTTCTTTCCTACATTTGAGCGCAGTTGTAGCTTTCTTTGTTAATAATGAAAGTGTAATTTTTTTGCTTTTATTGACTGGATGCTGAATGTTTCAGCATTGTCTATCAGTGTCCCGGCTATGTTTACTCTAATTTGAGGAAATATATTAAACTTGACACACTGAAGTTGAAGGTGATTGTAATTAATCAAGGACTGCTGTTAGAAATTATCTCCAATGGCACATTTCTGATCAAACGGATTTATGCACATAACTTTGCTTAATGTAATTAATGTATAAAATTTTATCAATAGTTATTGCTATTTACTAAATATACATTTTGCTGTAATAGAAAAGACATTTACATCAGTCTCAGCATTTTTTTCCAAACACAAGGGCAAGAAAGCCGTTGAAAAGGCAAATAAGTTTGTGAAATTTTATCTTTACTGCACGAAGATCTTTAGATGTCATGGTTTTTGTGGAGCAAAACTGTTTTCACTGTTATCTCATGCATAGTCATTAAAATTTTTCTCTTACTTGGGTGAAGTTTTTGTTACTAGGGGCGTATGAAGTTATGCTGATGTTATATAGGATGATTAAGTTATCTGAGGACACTTACATTCTTGTAATTTAAACTAACCCGATTATAATTAATGCATTTTTTATACCGAAAGATCTCATGCCAGATATCACCAGGACTAATGAAATGAAAGGACACCCTGTAACTGTAATAGTGCCTATAAAAGCGAAACACGACAATTTAAAAATGAGAAGATTTCTAAGTCGACAAATCCCACATTGGCAAAGTTGGAAGGGATCGGAATGAAAACGATGCAGATACATTGACCGCCACGAGTAAGGTAAAACAGCATTGTTTATCACTCAGCTGACTCACACAGAGCACCTGAGTTTGTGAGAAGAGTGCACGGTATAATCAACCAAAATCCTGGGAAGTCAATCTGACATCTTGTCAAGCACATTCAAATGTCTAAAGGAATAATAAGAAATGTTGTTCATCAAGACCTTGGATAAAAATCAAAAATTCTTAGGTAAGGTTGTCAGTTTATGTTAATAAAAATAATTCAAGAGAATCATTTAATGAGTGCAAAATGACTTTTAAACAACTGAAGCACTCAGAAAAATTGGAGCTTGTTTTCTCCTCGACGAAAAAACTTTTACTAGGATCAAAAGTCAGTCGAAGAAATGATACGTGGCTAGCTATGTGCGGGCAGGAGGACCCCACTAAAGTTCCAATTCTTACACATGCACACGAAGTTCCAGCAACAGTGATGGGTTCCGGTGCTGTTAGTGGTGAAGACCGCATCATGACTCCTCTATATCTTCTATAGGGGCTTAGAGTCAAGCAGATACAAATGCCTATGTCGAGACTATTCAAATTATAGTTATTAGGCTGTCTTGGATGGACAACGTAGTCAATAAAAGAAGACCCTATATCTTTCAACAAGATTCAGCTCCATTCCATAAAGCCGAGGATTGGATGAATTTTCGAGTATTTATATCATCATATCGCACCAAACTTATGGCCTCCTAACTTACCAGACGTTAATTCCTTAGATTACTAAATGTGGGGCGGAGCGCAGTTGAAAAGAAAGTTAGCAGGCATTCTCATAGCATCAAATTCTCCTCTATCACAGACATAATAGTCCCAGCAATGGAGGACGTCAAATCGCTTTCGGGCTTGAATTGAGTCGGTGATATAAGCCGAAGGAGGATATATGAATTAAAACCAAGAGTAATATTATGTTTGCTTACTTTGTTTCAAGAAAGTGTAAGATTCAACCATTGACAGTTTCATTTTCTATTTTCTTAAAGTGCATAAGTTGTCGTCAAACGCTCCGCTCATCCTGTATGTGTGGATGTGGGAAATGAAATATTATTTTCGATGTTTATTTGAGTTTAGACAAAGGTACAACAGCAATCTTAGGTCACTGGCATTGAACTTGTCTCTACCCGAAATTGGCCTCCTCTGCATTGATCTCTGCAGTCATGCCTCCGATTAAGGCTTCAATATTTATTTTCTTTAGAAAAGAAAACAAATTTTTCGAACTTCGTAATATTTCAATTATTAGATAAGTTTATTACTATTTAAAGATTTAAATATTTTTAACTTCATTAAACATATCTTTTATTTTTAATTATTTATTTAATCGAGCATACAAATAAGAAAAATCTGCTGATAAGTTAAACTTTGTCCTGTTGATTTCATTTGATAACAATTAAGTGCAATAAGAATATTGTTTACTTGTTATCATTTGTTTAAAATATTTCTACATATTTACAAACGATTAAATACTTGCAAAACGTGAGAACAGAGATGTAGTGTCAAGGAATCTCTGATTGCTATAACAGAGATGAACTTCGCTAAAGATGTAATCATCCAGACGAAGAAAAGCATTTAAAGGGATCACTGTATTAAGGGTGCAGCGCAGTAAACAAACATTTTGTTTTTTTTTCTTTCTAAAAATAATACCTGCAAACGAATTTTTAATGTAATATTAGCTAAACTTAAATTATCCACAAGTAATTGCTCATTTATACGGTGAATGGTAAAGGCACATAGAACATTGGAAACTAGAAAGGAATGTTATCACGAGACGGGAGAATTCAGGTCCAGATTATTTGAATTGGACCAATAAAAATCCATTTGTCACACGCATTTGACACCAAAATTAATACTGTACCATCAGATGCATAACTGTTGAATGTAAAATTCTAGCACTTCGTCTAAAATAAATGCAAATTAATGCATGAAATTTCAAATATTTTGATTTACTTCATTCGGAAAATGTTATACTCACTTTATATCATATCTCAGAGTTCAGGACCATAAGTATATTTTTATCTGTTCACGATGTGAGAGTGTGTTATGTTAACCTACCAGCAATAAATCTCCAGTTTTATGAGAGATTGTTGGAGTGGTTATGATCGACTAACTTCGCTGATTCTCACATAAATGTATACAGGGTGATTTTATTATTATCCAGGGTAAAACTCATTTGATAAAAGCAAGCTCCCTTTATTGAAAAATTATTTTATGTTAAACGTACTGAGCTTGTTACGAAGATACACAAATGCCGTATCTCTTGGTTTAAACACTAAAATTTAACGGTGATTTTTTAGAATTATTTCAAAATCTTTAATATTTTTTACTAAAATCTCGTTTGTATATTTTTAGCTATATATATATATCTATATTGCAAGCAAAATAACTTCATTATTTACAATTAAAAATAATACACTTTAAAACTATAATTCCCTACAAATTTCATTGGAAAATTATTTAAAATTTGTCATATTTTTCAACCAATTAGTTGAAAGTATAAGTGGAAAAGAAATGGTTATCAACCATCATCACGTGATTGTTAAAACAATTTGATAGGTATAACTTCAGATTGCAGAAAAATTTCCTTCTTAATAATATTTGTTTGTGAAGGAAACCCGATACATGATTTGGCCAATAGAACCTTCTCAATTAATAAACTTATTCCACATGTTCTACCCCTTCTCTGAACTATACACCGCACAATTTGCACAACTTCCTCTCCGACTTTAACAAAACCTAAGCGTAATGAGAAATATGATATCAGGACAATTTTTCGAGAATTATCTTGGAAAATTACAAACGAACAGTTTATGCAGCTGTATCACATTTTCGAGAAAAATACTGTATACTTTTAAATTGAATTACCTGTTTCGAAGCGATATTTGTAAGTCAGACGAAAAATCATCACTATTCTATTTTATTTGAAATGTTCTAGTGAGTGTTGCAGATTTTCCATAGGACTCGATGATTTATAAAATATGATAATGTTTACTGGAAACGATAATTTCCCAGCTTCAATCTGAATGCACAAAATCGAAATCCGATTCAAAAAGAGTTCCAATATTGTGCTATTCAACTTGTAGTTCTGTGGAACTGTAGGATGCCAATGATAGCTGACAGAAGAGATAAATGCATATTTCACAATTCATTGATTCTCCTTCCCGATCTTTCAGTCCGGAAGCAAAATAATTTTATCCAAGATGAATTCTTTATGAACTATAAAAGTATTACAAAATATCACCGAAATCAAACTTTTAGCGTAAGAGAGCGGCGTATTCATATTTTTACCACAACGAATTTGACTTCCTTCCTATTGTTTGCAAGATATTGGGATCAAGCGACACTCAAAAAATTTACAAAAAGCAGCCAAAACAAATTTTGTTCTGTCAATGCATAAATTATTCAAGATCATGTTCCAATGTCTCAAGGACTTTTCCATTAAGATATGTTGAAGGAAAAACTCACATTAAATTTTGCAAATACAGGCTAATATTTGATGTTTTACGCCCGACATTACAGAGATAGGATCCATTATATTTGAAATTAAATCTCCTTGCTAAATAATTAAATAAATGCAGAAACATTCTGGAAATTTCTAATAATTTAATTTCTCACAATTGTATTTATTATTTCCATGTTTGAACAATAGCAGCGTCTGAAGTTGCAGTCAATTGTCAGGATTAATTAAAAATGAATTAAGTCTTAATATCCTTGAGCATCTACTTTAATTAAGCAGAGTGACAGAAAACACTATTTTCAGGTTATAAATTATTTGAATTCAAAATCGAGATTTAAAATGATTTCTGACAGTTGAGAATTTAATGAAGATAAAAATGTAGAAGGAAAGCCTACAATTAATTTTCAATCAACCTAAGATTTCATTCATAGTACACATATTTGCATTTTAAAATGGTAATTACAGGAGGTTCCACGGTTTCCAAGTATGTTTTAAACGGATTTATCAAAATTTAGAGTTGGCGGAATACTAAAACAGCTCAATTTTGCCGGAAAATTTATTTCAAAATGTTATTTTTAATATTTTTTTAACTTCATTTCAGTAGGTGCTGCAATAGATTTGATAATTAAGCGATAAGAAAATAAAGAGTTATGTAAAAAAATAACCGGTGTTATGACATTGCAAATTAAACTCATTATTTTATATTACAAATAAAAATAAAATACAATATAAAATTAAAGAAAAAATGGCTATTTCAGTCTCTAACCACAAAATGTAGACATTTTTTCTAAAATATCCTCCTACTGAGCGAAAAATTTGTAGAACCTCCCTCCAATTAAATTTTTGCTCTTTTATTGTTTAAATCTTTCTAATTTTCTTAAAAGGAACCTACGTAGAGTCAGAGTCAAGTATTGAAAGAGCTTACTTTTAAACATATACAAGTTGAATACGGTATCCCATCAACATACCCCTAGACGTGTACGAATTCACCTTGGAAGAGAATATTGCCAAACTAGCTATTAAAAAATTTTTCTTTGAAACATGTGATGTTGACACATTTAAATGACCTTATACAGATTAGCCTGACCAATTAAAGGACGGAGATCTATCGATTTTTGTTTTCAATTACAAGACCACAATCGTTATAGAATTTGTTTCAAGGTCAAAATTGAACAATATAGAGAGTCTGTAAATAAATAGGTTAAAGGAGTACGTAGGACCTTATTCTTAATAAAATAATAGCGTAAATTATTAAATTATTGAATATAAAATAATATGCTTCTTTTTCTTTGAATATTTTCATTGGCAAAAGCGGTCAGTTCGTCATGAAATGCAGATTCTCCAAAATGCATTTAAACACCAAGATCTCTTCATTTTAAAATATAAATACTGGTAGAGTTTATGGTAATTTTAGATTTACTTGCTAAAAATAAAATTTAATTTTTTAAAACTGTGTGTGGAACATACTGAATGTTCGTGAAAAAATAAAAAAAAACGAATGGCAACAAAATGAAAACCCATTTGAAAAGTGCGCTGAACTATTAAGCTTACTTTAAATTTTAGTCACACGAAATTCAGAAAATTATATTCAAATAACTTTTATTATTCATGACATAAAAATTATTTTTATTTCAGCGCCGATATTAAACCCTGAAAGAGTTTTGTCAGGGAGGACAAGAACATTAACGACCAGTTAATGTCGTGGATACTACAATATATAAAAGCAAAAAAATTGTAGTATTTTATAAATGGTAAAAACTTCTTGATTATTTCAAGTTTAAAATAAAATCAAGAAAAGCGACTGGCGGTCAGTTATTTTTGGCTTTTAAACTTATCTGCTATAATAAAATAAGAATGATTTATTCCTAGAAGCCAGATTGAATAGTATTCACAGGCTTCATACGGTTAATCAGTTATCAGTTTTCCATACTCGAGTGTGAAGATAGAATTTTACTGCTGCTGCATTGCACCTCATCTGAGTACTCCATCTTTGTTGGATGTCCCACATCATATGAACTGGTAGTACTTGCATTAATGATTGGAAATCGAATATTCAAAACTGGTGCATGTTCAGAGGGGAATAGAATCAAACAGCAACATTAAGCTTCTCAAAATTATCATAATTTTGAATATCAGGATTTGTTCTTTGGACTTCTGGTGGGAAAACAAAACAAGGCCTTCAGTACACAGGAAGTTCAATGCCAATTTTCTGCTGTTGGTCCGTCAAAATCAAGCCATCAGCGCCACCATCTTGACAGACTAATTCAGAGCGGATCACCGCATGGCAACCGCCATTTGTCAGTTGACTCAACATCTGACCAATCAAAATGTGTCACATCGAACAAGGAAATTTAATTTCCACCGATGGTTGATTCAATCTTTTGATGTTACTTGCAATCCTATACAGAAGTATAACCTGCTAGTATAGGTCTTGGAGTAAAAGCACGTCTACCTTCTCTTTCTATCTCTTTGAAAATTAATCTTTGTTTATAAAAGTAGTTGGATAATATGTACACTAAGCAAAATCCGACAATAAAAGTATTCAACAAGGTAGACACTGGCAGACTGAAAAAATTTCGTGTTGTGTACTCATGGCAGTATCCACCATTATTCATTCAACCTCCAAGTACTTTAAGTATCTGATTTGAATAGCTATAGCCAAAGCAAAGTTCAAGTGGATCCCTAAAAATATTGGATCACCAGTCTGGATTAAATCAGTGACGAAGCAATATTTTATTAGCCTATCTAGATAGCTAAACCACATAAAGACACAACCTCAAATATGTAAACTTTCAGCTTATATTCGCGCTAAGTTCCACAAGTGAATGCGCGAACACGTTTTTTCATATTGAATCAAGGTAAAGATTTGGCGTTTTTATGTCGATCCAATGAGAATCGACTACCTTAAAATGAAAATGGACCACTTGCCCCTATTTTTCAAATTATACCGAGTATTTTTTAAAATCAATTTAAAACTACTTTTTATGCAAGATCAAATGATAAAATAAAATGATAAAGTCATTTAAGACAATAAATTCAGAGGAAATTAAATATCATCAGTCAATCTTCACTAAATTTGACCATTATTGCTTAAGAGTTATTAAAAAATTTTACAATTTCAGTATTTTGGAATGCAAATGAAATCGGTTAACAGCAAGTCTAACAGATGAGAAAGATGAGGGGATCATAAATGTGCTTCGAGCAGAGTCGTGGAATTGAATAATTTTTCTTCATTTGATTCTTTGGAAGCGGATTGTTCATTATACGCTTTATTCCGTTTCATGTCAATTAATGAATAATAAAAGTCAATTTAATAGATATTAAAATAAAAATTAGACTTTTAGTGGAGAAAATTCAGCTAACTGTTCAACCTTAATTTCAATCTAAAGAAATGAACGCCCCGATCATCCAAGAAATCGGCGAATCAATACTCATTTCTATATTATTTAGCGTTCTCCTCTTCAGTTTTGTTTGAGTTAAAATAAATCAATATTAACATTCTTTTCCATTCGATTTGTTTGCTTGCGTCTTACGCCTTTGTCTCTAAATTTGCCTATATTTCTTTCTGTTTATTTAAATATTTCTGCGATTAAAATAAGTTCTTGTTCACCTCAATAATCCCTGTTATCTGTCTTGTGATAGAGAAAAATGATATCGTTCCGAGAAATCAAATCAGTACTATAAATAGTCCAAGATGGCATTCTGCACTATCACTTTATATTCGAACATATATTACCGGAGATTATCACTCCAATTTCATACATTGGCTCAAAAAATGCAAAGTTTAACTAACTCGCCTCAGGTTAATTCCTATATTTGTCAATATTCAACAAGGACATGTTCTTGCCTCTCTCGCTTCTTAATCGTTTTAATTATTCCTTCTACATTACTAAGTGATTAAACAAAAATTAGCTTGACCATTAACTCAACGAATAATAACGTGAATTTGAGTAGCCCAAAATCCAGACATTGGATATTTTGAAGAAAACAAAATTCCCACGAAAAACGTCGTGTTTGTTCATTGAGTCACAAATTAGGAAATAACACCAAATTGTTGAAATAAGAAATTACAGTGCCCTTATAAATGTGTCGGAATTTTTAGGTGTAAAAGACTTTTTAACATTATGTTGTGCTACATGCTGCGTCAAGTTGTGCCGTGAGAGTCTTATGTCAAGTAGCACTGATTTGAGAACAATCCACCTGAAGTTTCTATTGTTTGATTTTCAATTTGTATTTATTGGCTATTCTATCTCAAATCCATTCACCAGAAAATAGCATCCAAATGTTTCAATTCCTCAAACTCACACATAAATATTCCTTAACACTCAAGAATTTGCAGAGTGTTCAAATCTTATATAATTCTATACTTAAACGATAAAGAAACTGACTATTTCGCTTTGTTTTGGTTTAAATACAGGGATGAAGTAAAGTTACTTCAAAAATTCTTACGTTGGCAGTCATATAATTGCCCATGTTGAATGGATTTTCTAATTATTGTATACACTTCAAATAAACAAAAAAATAACGGTAAATAAGTGAAATTAATTTCCAAAATCTAAAATTTGTCATTGATCTGACTAGTTGGCATAGCAATAATTTGTCAGTGTCAATTTTATTCAATTTTTATTTTCAAAAACTAAAATCATAAAAAGTAATATTTCACCATTTATTTTCATCTAATTCTTCACTAAATGATAGTCCTGGCAGATTTTAGTTTAATTCCCTTAAAATGGTGTAAAATTTCAGCTCAAAAAAATACGTATATTGTCTGGAAAAATATCTTTTTTCCCATCGAAAGGGAAATTACATCAAGATTTTCAATATTAATATAATATATTAAGTTTGTTTTAATTACACTGACGTCGTCTTGACGTCATAGAATAGAACATGAAAAAGTCCAAAATTTGTCCGTAAATTATAAAAATAAAGGCCTGCATATTCCTAATGCGGTTGACCGGCTAATTCAACTTTCAACTCCGCTTTATTACGGCTAAAATTATGTTCGTAGATTTTTATAAAACTCAAATTTTACTTTGGATCATTAAAAGGTAACTTGCGAGGACATTCGGATCACCAAGCCCGTCAGCTATAGTTGCATACTTAACATGATACTGTTTGGGTAAAATTTAACTGCAAATCCAGTTGATGAAAGAAGAAAGTTAAGATGATGTCAATCAAATGTCTGACGTAAATCATTTGATCACAGTTTTTTCACTGGAGAACGAAACTTTGGTATAAATTATAAAAAATTTTTATCTAAATACTCTTCATACTCACAACTTATAAATAATTAATCATCAGCATCAATTGTCACGCTACTTTATGTTTTAGAAATTATGTGTTAAGTAGTTTTATTCAGTAGTATGGTGAAGTAAAATAAAACGAAATTAATGGAAAAATAAAAATTTTCATAAAATCATACGTAACATTTATATTGTAGAATCCTACCGTTATAAATAATTCATATTTCATATCACCAGGAGGACCCATTTAAATTTTATTTGCTGTTTTTATATTATCAATGGCAACACTATTTATTAATGCAAAGTAGATTATAATTAGATTAAAATTTTAATACCTAATAGCTATAAAGGAGCCTATCGAGAAGCACTTATACAAATTAGATCGGACTAAATAATTTTATTTATTCTAAAGTTGTATTTTTTATCAATTTCTATTCAATTCATTTACAAATATGCGTCTAGTTCTGATTTTTAAAACAATATTAATACACAAATACATAACAAAATTTATAATAAACAGCCTCTAAGCGAGAGAACCCAAAAGGTTAATTCTCTTCCCCCTTGATTTTCATAAATACTAAGAGAAAGGTAACTTTTACATTAGACAGTACCAAAATCCCTTTTTTGGGGGAAGGGGGGTGGGGAAATTTTTAAAAGCTCAGAACCATACATAGGGCCATAATTTCAATGAATAAGCTCATTCGTTTCAGAATAGAACCTGGGATATATGTATTCGAAGAGAGCAGTTAGTGTCCAATGCCTATAGGTATTCTCAAGTTCTACCTTTTGTCTTTAACATCAAAAATTAGTATCCGGTATGGGCACTTTGATTTTTCATTATCAATTGAATGAACAGTTTTTTTTTTTTTGGAGAATTTCTGTCTCGTAGGCGTTACTTAGTTCTCTGCCTAGGAACTAAGGTTAGGATTTATGCGGATCTATCGATGGATATCAGTCCATATCAAAGAAAAGCTATTAAACAAGGCCTTAATAATGGCATTTAGTATGAGACACAAATCACTAATAAGAAGAATAAATTGCACCATTTAATTAGTTAAAATGCCAATATAAACACATTATAGTCAAATTGCTGATTGTGATGCATTACATTTGTTCCATTTCTACTAATTAGAATAATAAATTGATGTGGAATCAGTGTAATTATTTCATTAAATTTTTCCAATGTTTGTATTAATCGTACTGTAAGTTAATAGAAAACCTTAATAAACGGAGGGATTTTGTTATTTTAAGTGTTTCAATTAATGGATTTACATTTTTCTCACAAAAAGATAGGCATGCTAATGCATGTATTTAAATTCTATCCACTCATATTGTTTTTTTATAAAGTGGATAAAAATATATTTTTTATATGATTAATCGTTAAATCAATATTTTTATCAATACCATTTTTTCCTCTACAGATGCGACCATCTGAAACCAAAGTTTGTCCCATCGAGGACTTTAATATTTGTTAACCGTTGTTCTTCATACTCTATTTCATTTATAATTAATTTACAACGCTCGTTCATGAGGATGAATTCCCACGACTACTTCACTACTTGCAAACCGGGCAGCCAGTAGTTCCTTCAATGTTTGAATATGGATAACCAGCTTCCTCTTTTTAATGTCGTGACATGTACGATGAGTTGCAAGTCTTCCCACTTCTTCCTACTTGAAATTGTAGCTGCTCAAAATTAGAGTGGCCTACGGCTCCAAGGACGTCCCCAGTATTAAGCTTCTAACTGTAAAACATAATACGCCTAAAATAGCATCATATCATGCCACTAAAATGCCAGCCCCATTGTACTCCAAAGTCAAGAAACTTAAGAATAACTGAACACACCAAATCAATTAAGATGCAAAATGGCTGTGTCACATAGTTTTAACAGATCCAAGCAAAGAAGAGTTTCCAGGACGTACTCTGTGTCCTATAATTAGGACATAATGCAAATTCGGGGAGAGAGCCGAAAAAATGATGAGGAACAGAGCAATCTATTTATTGTGATCAACCGTAGCCATAGTAATATTTCATTTAATACTTGGAATATATTTGTGTCGACCTGATGTTTCACTTGTCGGTGAAGCAAACTCATTACAGCTATGATAATCGTAAGTAAATCTCTTGCAGCATTTGCTCGAAAGTCTGCAGGACGCAAAAAGCTATCCGTAGGCTGCATCGATAAGGAAAAAACGTGTCGCTGGAATTGATGATTTTTTATTCATTTTCTTCTCTAATAAATTTCACTTAAAATTTGGGTATTTTGTTTTCGAATTTGTATAAACTAAGACAACTTCTTCTTTACAAATTATTATTATCGCAACTAAAAAGGTGGAAAATTCAGTTGCAATTTTGAAAGCAATAAGGTCGAATGTGATTGAAAGAAATGAGAATGGAGAGAGGAGGCACTGGCATATTACTACTGAATTTCAGTATTTAGTTAAAGTTAATCGTAGTTACCTGCATCAAATTCTCGGAAGCAGTTTAGAATAAGTCGCCATGCCGGGACTTCAGATTTTATTTTGGTTGATAATGCTACCGTTTGTCCCTATAAGATTATGAATCCCAAAAAATAGGACGTTGCAATTTTTTCGTCGCAGATTTGACAAAAATTAATTTAACAGGGCGATTGAAAATGACTGCTATTAAAGATACATAAACCTTTAAATCGTTCTTTTTTTGATACAATAAGGTATTCAGAACACATATGTTCGGGTACAGAAACAACGATGCATCATATTAGAAGTGCATTGTCGTATCAATGCCAACACTACCCTGAATTATAGATTTAAGGTCACAGTTTCAAATCGAATTACTGTAAATGTACTCTTTATATTTCTTTACAAAAGGAATTCATAAATAATTAAATTGATAATTTTATAAATATTGAATTATGCTTTTAATCAACCTGTCGACAATCTATTCATTAATAAGTATTCCACATTCCTTTCGTATATGGCCTCTTTTATTTGTTTTACAATCATATAAGAGAATATACTTCCTCATCAGTAATGATATTCAGGGACCAATACTTGCGACCAAATACATGCAATATATCCCCATTATTCGAATTATGTTTATGAAAAGATAAAGAAAAGGTCTAATTAAGAGTAACTGGCTAATTTGTTGTAACGACTTTGTCAGTTGCTATATTTTTCTCTACTTCTTCAATTGCTGTTGCTGTTGATTGGTATAGAATTCCTCCAGAACCTTCCAAGCGGAAGGTGACATGAATCCATGGGGTGGCTGTTCTCCAGCCTTGGCTAGAGCTCTCATCTTTGTGCCTGAGATAAAGATGAAATCATTAGCTCGAACGGGGTCGAAGAGTTCCATTCTTTTGTTAACCTTATTGTAAGCGGCAACACGGAATGGTACTATTTCCAGATCTGTCAGTCCCGGAGCCATAGACAAAACCTGTAAGAAAAATGCGTAAAGAAAAGAAACAACATATCTTTTTTATAGCAGCACTTTGTGACTGGATTAGTGACAATTTGGAATAATATCCTTTCAAAACATTCCCCTTTTTATAACAATTTATTTGTTTCAGAGAAATCCTTGACTGGAAGTGGATACACCGATAATTTAAGTGATCGAGGTTTTGATGTTCATCTTCGTGCTTATTTTGAACGACCTTACGAAATATTGAGGTGGCTAAATGCAAATTTCTCATTATAATGATTCAAAAGTGTTGGAAAATGTTTAATGTCGGTGTACCTGAAAAATATTATTGGCGCATCCTTAACAAATAAAATTGCCATTTAATTTTGTTGCGAATCGGTTAAATTAGCCTGAGATCACGAATCACATCATGACACAGCTAGTTATATGGTTAACCAATTCCCATTAGTTCGTTCTGATCAACAAGTAGGATGATAGATTGTAAGTTTCCCATGGGAGGGATTCCAAAATAATTCTCCACTATTCAGGTGAAATGTTGTTAACACCACCCATAATGGGCTGAGAAAGTTTTACAATTCTAACTGTCGGACCAATTTTAAAATACAAACCGTTAAATGAGTTTCTCAATGCCATTTCTGGGAAAATCTCCATTCCTGACTTTATTATTCTCTTGATACGATCTGAATACGCCCACCTTCAACCAAAACTACATTGAACACAACAAATTAAAAGGACTATTAATTATAATTTCCTGTTTGTTTCAATTTAAACGCGTTTAAATTAACATTTATCAACCACCTCCGCAATGAGTAATTTATTACAGAACTGAATTCGCATACAATGGGCATAAAATTACTAACTAGGTGCCCAAATATTCCTAAATTAATAAAAATTTCAATAATATTCCATGATAGTAACTCTCGCAATAGGACCCTTGCCAAATTCATTTAACAGTTACCTTACGTTGTTTAAATTAAAACTTCCCTATATATTTGAATTTCAACATTTAAGACCTAAACAGTCCCTAGAACAAATTATTTTGCTAATGTCTATCAATTTAAAGTTCTGATTTTCTCTATTACTTGATATTTAAATTTTACAGCAAATATAAGCAAATGGATGCATTTTGCTCAAATGTAAAGCTCCAGATGCTGGATCAAGGGGTAAATAATAGATTTTGACATTGCTGATATCAGATAAGATTATATGGTTATGGGTTAACCCTTAATATCTACTCGCTCTCTTATTGGAGATTTGATAATTTTTTTGAGATTGAGCATAAATAATTATTAAGTGACACTCATTTCAAATGATTTAGATTAATTGACTGACTTCCGACGCATAGTAGCTTTCTCATTGACCTTGAGAGCTGCAATTAGGTTGAGGAATATCCTGTAATTGGGCTGAGACAATGCGATAATCTCAAATGTGGCTAGATCCTTTAAATTGTGGTAATTTAATAATTTTTTTGTTATGTAATAATACTTAAAACTTAAAGCCTAGACATATTATTTGTGTTGCTACTCGGAAGTTGGGAAGCTAGTATTGCAAACATCACATATCCAAAATCTTTCTCTGGGCAAGTCATGTACCCTTAGCGAAACAGTCAACCTAGTAATTAAAGACATTAAAACTATTTATACCAACAAAATCACTTGCAGCTAAAACGATGGAATACGCGCCATTATCTAGATAAGTTTGATATTTTGGTTTTTTTATCGCTCAGAAACAAATTACATCAGCTTTTAATGCGTAATTTCTAAATTGCATTTTAATGTATTCCCTCATGAGACCAATAAAACGAACACCAACTGAGCTAATCGTTCGAATATATAGCAAAAAGTGACCAATCACTGGGACTCAAGAGAAATTTATCGTCACATTTTAGAAATGGCCAAATTTCCATCAAAACAGGCAGTTATAAATGCCTCTGTCCAATTTGAACCTTTAAAATGAACTTTACTCAGGAAAAAAAATGAACAAGTCTAATTAAACTGGAAATTGTGCAGCGCTATAGGAAGTCTCAACTTCTAACTTCTGACCACTACGCGAAATCATAAATTATTTAGGACCGATAAAATAGGCTGCTGCCTATTTTGATGGATTGCTCAAAACTTGTGAAAGTATTACACTAGATTCTAAAGAAATACTTCCTAATATACACACAGACACGTCATGAGTAGAAAAAAAGCATCCCGAAGCTTCAACGATAAAAAATCTCATTCTGGCTCAGTGTTAATTAGAATATTTGGTATGGTTAGTTCGCTGGATGTGCGAACTCGTGAGTTCTGACTTGCAACGTAGTTGATCAATAAATTTTGCCGCTTTTAAAGGCAAGACTAAACAGTATTTTGTATTTGACAGGGTATACAAAACTTAAATAAACACCTTAGGAATTTTAGACAAAAGAACCCATAACGTAATGAATAGGAGTCATCACAACCTATATATAATGAGAAATCACAAAATAAATTAATAATATTGAAGGTCAAAACATTGTGCACCAATCGAAAATGTAAAGTTGCCTATACAAATTTTTAAAAACATACTTTAGCTCCATGGGTAGGATCGTAGAGATCCACACCAGGACGAGAAGGATGTGGAAGTCCAGCTGGATCTCGTCCAACAATATAGAATTGAACTCCAGCAACTTGTCGACATCTAGCATGCCACTGAACCTCTCGTGGACCAGCGTAGATCATTGGCGAGGGAAAGATAGCCAAGAGAGTTGAATTTGGATCTAGAACACCATCCTGCATGCAAGCCTGGTGTTGGCACATTCTAACGTCCAGTGGAACGTCATCAGGCTTAGTCCAGCCTCCTATAGGATGAAGAAGTAACAGAGGATGATTAAAACCGCGTTCCTCTTTCAATCGACGATGTGTCTCCTGCATTAAAAGAGCGTGGCCATTGTGGACTGGATTTCGAAGTTGGAAAGCAAAGACACAATCCGCCTGTAAATCAGAAAACCAACATTTTACTATTCACTCTCCCCATTGGTTTTGTTTTCGACATTTAGGGAGTTACCGATTTGCAAAAAGAGGAACAATAATAAGTAGTACTACTTAAGCTGAGGATGCGGTGATTGACATACCCTAGTATGAAATCAGAGGTCAAGAGTTCGATGCCTCTGTGAGCTAAGTGACATACTAGAAAGGCTCCACAATGCTATCTCTCTACTCAAGATGAGTAAGGAGTGAGGAGTATATCATTTTAGTTTTTAATGAAAACGCCCAAAAATTTTATATAGCGTTGCGAAGTTGTTTGGTATTTGAGTAGATGATATTGCACCGCCCTAATTTCTAAAGAATTACATTTATTCAACTTTAGATGTCTACTGAGACATAGACATGGAACCCAGACGGCGTGTCCAAATCTATTGGATTAATCTGTCTGAACCGCGCTAGACAAAATAAAAACATTTTTCGAAGTAGGAAATTTTCTAAAAGGACCTGAGAGTTTACCTAATGCTTTGGGGCCATAATATAAATGATGAAATATTTTCTTCTTTTCTTTTCAACGGCAGAAAATTGTTATTATCTAAGGTGAAATGAACGATTTTAAAGTTTCATCTTAGAAAACGATAAAAGGAGTGCAGAAAAGAAAGGGAAAGCCGTTGAATAAAAGCGATTTTACCATGAATTCTTTGATTAATTTCGAAATGTTTTCCCGAATTCAACTAAATTATAAATTTAATGATTACATTATATTATATTATCTCAGATATATTTAGTCTACAGCAAATGATTAGCACTGACAAAATTCCAAGGACTAATATAAAAAGTGCAAATGTCCTTGGAATCAAAATTTAACTCAGACTGAAGTAAATTGTTAGTTATTAGATTGAGAAACAGTCCTACAGTTAACCATTACGACACCAACATATAGCGGACCTAAAATATTGTTCCAGAGCGAAGGTTTCCTCGATTTACTGCCAGAAAAATAGCGCTAAATTTATCCATTTTATGTTTAACTGACCGGCAGTCAGCGACGTTATCTCCGCGACGATAAATCCATGGCGCTAAAATATACGATCGGTGTTTTATAAGTTGCTGCGGAAATAATATTTGAAATCAATAAAATTGAATTAAAGAATTTAGCGCCTAGAAGGGAAAAATAGAGTTTGATAATCGCGGTTCGGGAGGTCAAATTTAATTTAAAACGCCATCATATCACTTTTTCAGATATACACTTTATTCTGAGAAAGAGACCAGAACAGAAAACAGTAAACAGAGAAAGAGTAACATCCCCTTTACCGTTCAACAATTATTTAAACACAATTTGGCGCTCTGGAGTACCTAAGTACCTTTTTTTGCCGAGGTACCTTTTTTTGTATCCTCCCAAACCTATCACTTTAGACTCCTCGAATTTCTCCATCTAACACTTATCCTTGATATGAGTGTTCTTCCATCAGTTCTTAGCCACTGACATTAATAATTTAAGTATATTAAATAATTAAACACTGATTTGATAGCCCGCGCTAATTTTCTCAATGTATTGCTGTGTGGGCAAATGTTATTCGAATAACTTATTTAAATTTCCCAAAGTCAAATGTGCTTAAACTTTATGAAAAGATTCTTCAGCTGAAGGTTTAAAAAATGGAGCAGGAAAAGTGATAGACAATGCATTGGGAATAACAAAACTGTTCAGCTCGATTTTGTGATTCTTTCTCGACCTCACGAGATTCTATTCATTTGCAATTTATAGCGGTAAAAAGGATTTCATTAGTATATTTTAAATATTTTCAATTTGAATCTGTTGAATAAAAATGAATAAATCTCATACAAGAAAAATAAAACAAACAATTTGTTGTTAATTGCTCACAAAATTTACATATTTGTTAAAATGTGCTGAGTTGCAATGTCGTTGCCTTGCATAATTTTGGGGTATCATTATCATTAGAGCGATTACATGTTATTATTGAGTTATGCGACTTGTGGCTATTTTGGGAGGCAAATTAGATTATAACAAGTGGCAAACACATATTCTTTTCCATCTCTGACGATTTCAGCAGTGCCGAAAAATGAGGCTTAAATATCTGTTGATGCTTCTAATACGCCTGAAACCAATGCTTCTCCAAATTCAAATTCTCCAAAATTACATTCAATCACCGGTTGTGCCTGGCTCTTCAAAAGTGTCTCTCACTTCAGTTCTAGTTCGGGCAGCCAATGACATAAAGTTGCACCCGCCAGCCAGATAGTGTAAAAGCAGCGAATCTCACACCCTATGGAATCTTCCAGCACGACTTGTCTCCGAGTTCACCGTGCCCATGTAACAATCAATCCGAAATCCTGTCTACACCAGATAAATCAAATATACCGCCTAAAGGGACATAGAGAGTTGCTAAATTTTTGCCTCCTCCAGAACTCATACATTGTCCACCACGATCAACTCTCCGAAATGTCTTGGTCAGTGCGGTCGCATTGGAGCCAAATCAAAGGTTGTTTTCTCTCCTAAGCAATTGACATCGATGGATGATAAATGCAAGTAACCCAAGGAAATCGATCTTGCCAAATCTGTTTCCCTAGCACATAGAACAGCATCAAAAGTGGTTGTACAAAATGCAGGTAAGTCTGCACTTTCTTATCATCAGCATCTCACGTGCTCCCTAACTTGGTCTTGGTCTCACGTTAATCTTAGTCTTGTTGGACTTATCCAAAGAACCTCTTATCTTATCCCGGTGGATTCATATTCACTGACCTGAAGTTATTCCGATGAAGTCTGCCACAACCAGCATCGTCCTTAACAGCCTCCGTTAGGTATTCGCCAATCAGGACGTACTAGAATGTCCAGTAATGTCATCTGGTTCTCTTCTACTCGGTTCGAGGACTTTTGTGGTGGTCTAAATATCTCCTTTTTACGCTCTCCGCCTAACCTCAATGGTCTCTATGAGCAACTTGTTGACAATGTAAAGAGACAACCCGTGTCACAAAGGCAGGATACAGTGGAAGAGATTCTTTACAGTTGAGATACAGGACGGAGATGCTTCATATTGGTGTTCAAATGTGTGTACGCTATCACAAGCATCACTATTCTCGGTACTCAACCGTATCTTCGGAACAGAAGACGGATACAATGCATATCAATCCGATGCATGTGACCTCCTTCCGCCTTGGCATTTCGAAACTCCGGAGACTCAGCGCAATCATCGACCAAACCGTTGCTCCAGAAGACCTCGGGGAAGATTCAGGGCGGATCCAACACACAAAAATATGGATAAGCAACTCTCACGGAGAAGTGCTGGATGAAAACGGACACTTTTTATCCAAGAAAAATAAAATCAACAATTTGTTGTTAGGTATTCATAAAATTTGTATGTTAGTTAAAATGTGCTAAACTGCAGAGTCGTTGAGATTTGTGGCCATTTTGAAAGCTAATTAGAGAATTTCTTGGTAAAAACTGTATAAGAATTTAAATAATACTCCCTTATTTGCTCTGAAAAGGATATGAGCGAATTTCGAACTTAAACACTGCTAAGACATTTATACGCGTCTAAAAATATGAAAGAAGATACAAGTAGATAAGCACAAACAATATTTTGGCAGAATTTGAAGCTGAAAATTTTTGCTTGCCAAAAATTCGACTTGCCGCAAGTTACTGGTTAATAAAGTTGTAAAATCGGTTTTCTCAAGAAGAAAACAAATGAGAAAAATTTTCAACCCCATCAAACTTTCCAATTATTAAAAAATTTTAACTCAGCTTTTTAAGAAATATATAGAATGAAGAAGTAGCTTTTCAATTATGTGCAGGATAAATATTTTTTAAATTGTATAATGAATAATGGGTGGTGAAAAGTTCGACTCGAACTTGTTTAAAACAAAAATACCGAACAACTCTGGTCAGAATTGCCAGCTCTCTGACCAACTTTCATCCTGTGTCATCTGAAGTAATTATGAAGTCTCCGAAAATACCCAGAGGTGCGAGCTTAACTCATAACTTGAAGGACGAAAATTAAGGGAACCATTCTTCTCAGTCTTCCCAATTTCAGAACCGCATAGATTCAATCTGTTATTTAAAAAAAAACACAACTGAGATGCTACACTGATTATTTCATTTCTTGACATATATAATCCAAACCTTTCCCCAGTACTAAAAATAAAATATTCATGATGACATTTTTGCACTTTAATGTTATTAGAGCTTGCCTAGGATCTAGGTAGTCATGAGAAAATGCATTAAGTTAAGTAGAAGGGGCAGTAAAATGCCCCGCCTAAGCGTCATTTGACTACTTGAGGAAAAGAATAAAGGGCAGATAAGGACTAAAGGGATGAAAAAAGAAATCCCCTGACTGTAGGCTTTAAAGCAACATGGAATATCGCTCAAATAAGTAATTATTGTCTTCAGGTAAACTATACGTGATTATGATATTGGGTTAAAACTACAGAACGGCTTGGATAAATCTAATAAGCTCATTAAAGAGTCGAAGGGAAGGCAATCTAGAGCTGTTCCGATGATGCTGACCTGAATTAACAAGCGTTGGTCGCCACACACATCACTAAGTGTGTCGATGAGCATCAATATGGTAACCTTTCACTTTATAGATGTTCACCCTCACCATTGCAAAGCTTCAACGTTTGAACTTTACAAGTCCCCAAAAATTAAGATATTTTCTTCTAATGAATCATGAATGCATGTATTTTGTCTGTTTCAATAGTTAATTCAACCAAAGGCAAAGGAGGAAAAACTGTAATTAGAACTATGAAAAAGCAGACACTGTAACTGTCATTCTCAGTTTTTCTTAAATACAGAATCTTTTATGTCACTGGTAGAAGAGGCTACAAAGAAATAGGTATTGTCTACTTATAAGAATAATAAATATACTTGTGGAGATGGACAGTCAAAATTCAAAAACAACTCAAAATCGCGCGATAATAAAAGAAAGGAAGATGGAAAATGAAAATTGGTATATAATTTGGTCTCGTTCCTCTTGAATTAAAAGTATCTATCGAGTTCTGTCAAGTTAAAAATTTTAGTTATCTCAGCTCTGCTATGTTAATATCATGAAATTCGCTAAGTATCATATAAGATCAACCTACTTTCTCAGTCTTTTGAATAATAAATGACGTGAAGTACCAAGATCGACCATAATGATTACACAACCTGTCAATAGACACTGAATTCCTGGACAAGAATTCGCTCAGTAATGCAGTTAACGTACTGTGAAATTCTTTAATTTTGGAACGTGAGCTACCGATTCAGCAAATATTGTACAATTCGATTCCAAAAATCAAATGAAGTAAGACTACTTGATATCAACATCATATCGGTCGTCTCCTCTTTATGATTTAGGAAAATTAATTTTACTCTATTTCAGTTACTCTCTCATAGAGAAAAATTGGAAAAAATGCCATGCTCCGGGTTATTACTTGGTTGACGATCAACAGATACCATTGCAGTCGCAGTAGAATAATGAAAACTACCCAAGCCAATTAAAGAGTGTTAACAAAGTTTGACTTTAGTAGAGGGAAGGTATTCTGGAATTCACCTAACGGGAACTTCGCATTCTACCCTCCTTTTTTGTTCGCTGAAATTAACAAGTGTAGTTATCTGTCACCAAAATACTCCCTAGTGACCTCTGGCTTAGGTGTGAAATTCGATCAATATTAGAATAGTAAACCCATTTTCTTACCCCAAGCTCCTTGTATTTCTCGCGCAATTGGAGTGGACTCAAGCGGAATTGGTCGAGTCCATCATTCCAGACTATTTTCTCGAACACTTTCAAGTCACCACCCACCAACCAATCACCAGATGACATGATCTGATCGATCGTTGGATGACCTCGATCACAAATCCCAAAGATTCGACTGCATCTTTCCTCCTGTAAAGGAAAAGGAAGTCAGAATCGTATTCAACGCGTCCGTCACTCAATGATTAACAAGAGCAGTACCTTTCTGTGAGGATAGAATTCAATATTTTGAAGAACAGCAATCACTTTGTGTTGGTACGTCAGAGTGATGTGTTTAATGTCTGCTGACAATTGATTCCTGTCTTCCTCCGAAACTGGAAGGACTATTGGAATCGTGAGATTGTTATATATGCGATGTTCTAAACAAAACATAAACAGAAATGGATTAGTTTTAAAAAAGCGGACTCGATTTCCAAAAGATTGCTATTTCTGAATTTTAATTATTTTTATTTAACGCTCTTATCGTGATAACGCCATTATTTTGTTAAATTAAAGCAAATAACACTAGCAACATTGCCATTTCACGATTGTATAGAGCCAACACAAGACCAAGATCAAGAAAAGCCACCGCCTCAGCTAAATTTCTACTCACATAGTTCCAAAAGACCCAAAGGAGGAGATAAAGTGTTTAGGAAGCCCGACTTATTTTGTAAAGTTCATTGCCCATTTATAGGAGAATTAAATGAATTAAACATTAAAAGGGTGAAGATATTTTGCAAAGTGAAAGATAGATGAGTTTAAACAGGAATCAGCACTTTTACGAGCATTTTGAAATGCTTTAATAACATTTCATTTGGATAGAGAGAAGATAAGAAGATCACATTCCAACACTCATCTTGTTGACTGTGCTTAATCAGTACGGCTGACCGATCACGTCACTGAGTGTACGTCAATAAGCATCGATCTTGTAGCATCTGACTTAATGGTAAACCCAATTCCTTATCCCTAGCTCCTTCTATTTTTCACGCAATTGGAATGGACTCAAACGAAGTTAGTCAAGTCCATCGTTCCAGACGATATTCTCGAACGCCCTCAAATCTCCGCTCATGATCTGAAAGACAGTTGGATGAACTCTGTCACACATATTTTAAAAAATCCGGAATTTAATATCTAAATATTCATTTCATTGATCTAGCACTCACCTTCTTCTTGGTCTTATTGTATTAACACCAGTTCATGGTTAGATTGAACTGAATAACACTAGCAACATTACCATTTGACTATTGTATAAAGAGTCGAAACTACACGCTATAGCTTATAATCAAAAAAGGTCTTTAACGCAACTAAGTTTCTAGTCCCAGAGAAAACAGTGTTTTTAAGAAGCGTAATATATATTTTGTACACAGTTCAGTTTCGCATTTGTAAAGCACATTTTAAAAGACTGCCGGTGCGTTCAAACCGGAATTGGAAGGTTAATGAACACTCTCAAATTTAAACTCACGTCCATATATGTAAGGCCCGGTCGGTTTTGAGGATATGATTTAAAATAAAATATTAAGGATAGTATTAAGGACATCTGATAATGAGAGAGTTTAGGTCCTCCTTAACACAGTGAGAAGACTAACCTTAGGATTACGGTCTCGGGGAGCCATGACAATTGAAAAGCTACATCAGCACATCCCTATGGAAAATCACGCACTCAAGTCTTAACAAAGATTTCACTTTTAAACTGCTATGAAAAGTCTCCCCAATTCTCTTTCCCCCAAGCTTCTTTTGAGCCATCAGACACCATGGAGAACCAAAAGGAAAACCTACACAAAGTCATAGCTAGACGCCAAGAAGTCTTAGAAAACCGATCATGGATCTAGGGATCCACCACTGGATATTTGAATATTGAAACGATATTCCATGGTTAAATGAAATATATATAATTTTGTATAGAAAGTAGACTACATTAGGCATCCTGTATTTAGTTAAAATTCATCTGATGATCTAGTGCATACTTAAGTTGTTCATTTTAATTAGCGGGATAAGATAATAAAGTGGACCTCGAATGAGCACAACTTAACCATGCAGTGACCTCAATTCCCCACACCTATGTCCAAAACCATTTCCATCTGTTTAATCTACTTCCACTCTTTTCACTTGAAACTACATGAATACCTCTTTTATACAAATATGGTGGAGCCAAACAGTTACCAACTCTTAAACTTCTCTGCCTCTCCCTTCACTCACTATCTTACTGCCCCCCTAATCTCCATCGTGGTTCCTCAATAAAACTTTGGTCTACACAATTCCTCTGTTCTGCTTTTAGACCTGTCGATTGCTGTTGTCAACTATCAGCTCTAGTGGCTACCCCCACAAATTTAGCCTCAGAGGACTTTGTGGTAGAATAACGCCATACAACGGTACTATGTATAACAACGATCGCAGAAAAACAATACCTGGGGTGGCGCTGCCACTCCACCATTTAACTATGATCGATTTCTAGTGTACGCATTCTTCGTTCAATAGAAAAGCGGAATTACGAAACGGAGGCAAATATTCACTCTTGAAAACCCTATTTTACCGCCGACTTTCACCGATTCTACATCAAAGCTGAACTCCAACCAAACAAGCTATTTTAAGATAAAAGACATTAATTTAAATTCAATTCGCAAAGAAATCTTGATTTTAAGTTCAAGTATCACTTTCTCAATTCCTCAGTAAATGCTGTATACTCCACGCCCCTTTGATTAAGTGAATCAATTTTTGATGGGATGGTCAAATTATCCTCCATCGAAATGCTCTATTCATTACTGAAGCATAGGGAAGCTGATGGGTAACCTACGCTCAAAATGATGCAAAAATTTCTATAATATATATTCGCGTTTTGATCTGGGTAATGAGCAAGAGAAAAACAATTGCGGAAGCCGAATTTCCATCATACTTTTCCCTAAATGTGTGACCTTAAATCTATGTAATTACTTGCCCAACTGACATAATAATTAAATGTTCGAGTTGACTTTACTAGAACATGAACTCACCCAGAAATTCAAGGAAATAGAGATATTATTAATAGGAGTGCATCCCATTTGAAAAAGTGCTTTCGGAATTCATACAAGACTCTTGATATCCTAGCTTCATTAAATACTCCCATTCGACGCCCCTCCCCACTATTCACCCCCTACTAGGCTATTTACTATTTCGTGCGTTCAGATGAAATCGCGTGATTTAAACTCGTAAAGTTTTTTGCATTGCCATGGGTAATATTAATAATAAATGAGCAATTATCATCGGTGTTATCCATATTCAGAGTGACAGATAGTTAACTTCAAAATTACTGCTGCGAGTCGGATAATAAAAAGTTGATACCCAAACAACTCTTATTGCGAATTTACGGTAAAATATATTGACAATCATAGTCAACAGTAAGGACTCGCAATAAAAAAAATTACTGAATTGTTTTCAGTAGCTTTAAAAATGAAATTAACTGTAAGTATGAACCAGATATTTTCGATACAATACTACACAAGTTAGAGTTCACCTCGAGCGTAATGTCCTGAACTTTGCTAAACCGCTCGTCTCATACACTTGATCCTAGCTACAAAAATGTGCAATTGAATCGAGGTGGCATGATCAACCATGGAAATAGATCAGCTGGTCAACAGGCTTAAAAAATAGTGAACAACATCTCATCCCTGAACCTGAGAGATAAGTGATGGAGGGTGAACCTTAGGAGACCACAAATATGAACACCTTTCCCTTTGAAAACATGAGTAACTCAATATTCTGAAATTCAAATAAAGATATGTGATGTTCTAATTTCATTCCCAATTTATCTCCTTAGCTCTAACTCGTTTTAATTGACTTGCTGTTTCCCTTATTCGGATTCATTCCCATAACTGAAATATGCAAGGATTTTCGCTATTGAAAGTAACAGTAATAATGAACCGATTAAGACATAGGTATCACTTGCCTTCAACTAATCCACCAAAGAAGAGAGCTTGAAGGTACTCGGTTTCGCGCATAAATCCGCGCAGAGGAGATGCCCAACCTTCAGCGAGAGTTTGAACCCATTGGAGATCAATTTTTTTTATCTCCAGTTGTGGATATGTCCTTGCTTCTGCCATTAAAGCCTCCTTTTCTGACTCAGAGACATAGAGTTCACGAATGTTGTTGAAGAGTTTCCATTCTGGCACGATATTCTAAAGGAGAATCTGGTATCTACTTAAATAATTAAAGTAGAACTTTTTAACCTTACTAAGATTTGTGAACTTTTGACAAAAAGAAATTAATTTTTTAAAATGTCGAAGATTTCACTATTTCACAAACATAAAGACAAACAACGACTTCAAGTGTCAGACTACTTTTAAGCCTTGCAAAACACGTATTAATTAGTTTCATCTCCCAATCCTGTCATCCTGGGGCTTGAAAGTCCATGATATTAATTTTGAAAGTTGTAGACGGTTAACCCCAGCATATACCCGAATTAGCAAACAATATCCGAAAAAATTCTTTAAGCTGAGCTAAATAGCAGGCAGATTGAAATCCCAAATCACATGAATGAAATTCCCCCATCCTAGTTCTAAAATTAAAATCTTACGACTGTACATCCGCCTATTAAAGTGATGTAATTAGTACTATAGAACTTTGTAAACGGATATTTGTTATGTTAAGTTCGTTTGATTCCTACTAACCCCTACTAAATTTCAGCAAATACCAGCTAAATGCTGCATTAATATAGCTATTTGACAAACGCTTCCAATCATTTTTCAATATCAGCATTTTCAGATTTGGAACTAGATAATGAAATAAGTGGTAACATAAGTGTATATCTGAGTGCAGATATTCGTATTTGAAAAGGTGGCAAAGTATTGTAGTGTATAGTCAGCTCAGTGATATAACGTATGCTGCAAGTGTTCAAATCCCAAAAAGAAAGAGAAGACAGAGGCTAACTAGGCAAGACTATTATAATTTCCTAACCAGACTGGCCTTAATGATATAATTAAGATCCTATTTATAACAATAAGAAGTGACCCTAGCCGGATTGTGATTGGTCGGAAAAGACTGAACCAATCATTTAACTTCGATGTTCGAGTGAGGCAGAATATGATTAGTTAGACAACGGACTAACCGACGAACGGTAGTTGATCCCGTCATGTCGTGACCTGACATGGTTATGAAGTGGAAGTGTCGTGTCAATGACGCGGAATCAATATTTCACTTCCTTGGAAAGCATTGTCTCACCTTCCTAGTACAAAAATTTGCATGCCCGCAGAACTCAGATACACCCTCAAGTTCTTCAAACAAATCTATTCCCTGAAAAGCTCTTTTTTGGGAGCGAAATTTACAAACTTTTCTACTCAATAATCTCAAATATGTGCATTAAATTAGTTAATAAAATCGAATAAAATCATTTAATTTCTACTTAGTCCAAATACTTATTCGAGACGTTGTTCTGGTAACCAGTCTCCTTTCTAACCACATCACCAACTTATTACTTTGTTCATTAGAAGAAAAAAGTTGAATTTTTTGGCTATCTTAGCTCTGACATTTTAAAACTGCAAGCTGATGAATATCATGTAAGATCATTCTACTTTTAACCTTTGGAATAAAAATGAAATGAGGCGGCAAGACTGACAATCATGATTAAACAGCCGGTCAAATAAGTGCTGGAAAACATAGGCAAAATACTGCCCCAATCCAAGGGACGATTCATGAAATTTGAATTTTGGTAAGTGAACTAGAATTATGTAAATACTGTCCAAACCGATCCTGAAAACCAAATGAAATAAGACTCTCCTGATATCCTAACTTTACTTTCAACATCATGGTAACCTTCTCTTTACTTTCCCCCCAATTGTAGTTTCTTCATCCTGTCATAGGCAAGTATTTAAAGTGGAATAAAACAATCAGAATGCAATAATAACATCCCTTCAAAGAAGGCAAAATTAAATGATGAAGGGTTAAACGGAAATCATTGGTAGGGAAGGAAGTTGAAAAATTCAATTGTTTTCTCAAACCTAAATATCCCCTTTAATTACCTTATCCAATTAGCATTTCTAAATTAGGCATTAAATTGTCTCAAACACATAAATAAATAATCACCTGGCCATAATAAGACTTCTAACTCCCCGTCTAACTAACTCCGATGGAATGCAATTGATGAAGTTCAATTATAAATTTAAAAATCGAAATATAAATTTTAGTATAAAGGAATGAGCGACTTCTCATTTATGAAGCATTATGAGATCAGGTGTAATGGGAACCTTTTTACAAACGTGCTGCTATAAGAATGATCATCAAAAGTGCTTAACTAATCTGTACGATGTACCTTAACTAAATTTAAATATGCAGAAAATTAGAGATACAGTTGGTTTCAAAGAGTATAATTTATCAAGGTCGATGGTACCGTTTATTTAAAATACATGACATTTGAATTCATTTGGTTTTTGCTAGCCAATAATTCTACAACCCTAAGGATGGTACCTTTAACCTTGGTCATTTCCAAGAGGATGCTTTCTACCTTCGAACAAATTTAAGCGAAAGCAAAATAGAAAGCAATATTTCGTTCATGAAAACTGGCATTCAGTGCCATTTTCACTTCATCGCCTTGAAAATCATTTTTAACCTACATAGACAATACTAAATATCTGTGGCCAAGAATTACCTGAATACGAAGAGGCATCAATGACAACTAGAGCTTCTTACAATGCAAATCTATTTCGCATTTCCTTTTCTTCTACTCCATTAAAATTTGGTTGTATTATGGCACACGATTAGAGCTTCCTACTGAAAATTATGATGTCCACAGTATTAAGCTGCAAACTATAAGGGCCTGTTAAACTCCCAACCACCCCATGCCACTAAACTGACAGCCCCAATCAACTCAAAGTTAGGAAATGGGGAAGTAATTAAATACGCCTAATTGGGTTAGTAAAGAAAGGGATAGTCTTTCGGCAGTCTGTTTCACACACTTTTAACAAGCATTTCACAGACAAAAGGGAGCTTTCTAGGACATAATTTATGCCTCAAATTTGAGATAGGAAATAAAAAGTTTATCGATTCAGGAAGCCGCCGCAAATATGATGAATGGCACTTCGGCTGAAAGCTATTAACCTCCATTTCCAACCCGTAATTTGATGCAAACAATAACCGATTATCGAATGGACTAAGTCGAAAGTTTGTAAAATAATCCAGAGCTATTTCTGGATCTGTTCTATTTTTCCAATGAAAAAGAATGCCTTAAAAAATCACTAAAAAGGTGAGATCGGTGATTTTTCACATTTTACTATCAAATAAGCTAGTCCCATTCGAGAATACAACATCAGCAATCTGTTGTAAGTTTCTTTTGAAATTCTCTGTTTTAGAGAGTTTCAAAACTGTTAGGTTTAGTAGCCAACATCCCTAAATTGACCTAGATTTGATGTAAACTAGCGCCCTCTCACAATGTATTGTGTTAGCTTGAGGTAAATTCATGTTGCTGCGTATGGTTACTCAGGTGGAAATAAATTAGAGAATAAATCTACTTTATTTTTTAAAATACAATAACTTAACCTATCAACAAAGATATATCCAACTCTAAGATGATTACTGAGCGGTAATTTCGAGTAGACAAAATGAATTAATTTCGATCGACTGGTAAATTAATTCCCTATTTGTAGAGAGCAACAAGGGTTGATAGAAAAGGCTGTCCCTCTCGTACATGACTTGAAGAACATAATTAATCTTAAGAATATCAATCAATAAATGAAGAAGAAATGTGCATCGAATAGAGAACACAGCGACCTGCAAATAATTCATAGAAAATTCCTAAATAAACTGTTAAAATCACTTAATCTAATTATCAACTGACTTCTAGTCGATCCTTTGTTTTGCTGATTCCCAAACTATTAGTAGATTTTACTCACAATTAAAATATATTAAATAATTCTAAATAAGGGAGTACCACAACTAGAGGAATATTTTCATGACATTATGTTCAAATCTTTATTCTTTTATTATTATCTGTCAATTCCTTTACGGTTGTTTTATATTACACAATTAAATACGCAGTGTTAACATCTTAGATTGGGAGAAAAAAAAGAAGAGAAACTTGGTCTGATAAATTCGATTTTTTTATTTTTCCATGCAGCTTAGATTCCGGAATATGTGTAGACATTTTCCTATTATTTTCTAAGATTTGACAAGGTAATCTATTTGATTTCCCTAAGATTGAAAGGAGTTCTCCTGCAAAATACATTAGATTTAAGGGCAGCATTTTTTGATAGATAACGATTTAACCATCCTTGTCTTTAATGAAGGTTAAAACTCTCATAAGTAGAGCATCTGAAGACATCCCATTTCAGAATTTTATTAAATTCTCTTTCATAATAATAAATACTTTGAGATCTAAGATAAGACACTGTACTCCCCATGGATTAATTATTAACAAGAACATAAAATGATGCAGGCAATACTGGAACTTTTACTATGAAATATGGTAAATCATACAACTCCAACTTATCCATAATTCTTACACGTTTTAATAGAAATAATACTCACTGAAAGTCTGAATGAAATTCAGAGCACAAATCTCCAAGTTTAAACTCCTGCGTTGAAATTCAACGAATGCATCAAAGAGAAGCTATTACTAAAGTATTAACCAGGGAAAAGAAGAATGAATAACAAAATTACCATCAGTAACTTGGCGATTATTTCAAACTTCACGTTTATTTAAAGTGGTTTCAGACAGAGTCTAAAAATAAGGTATATATTCCGCTATAAAGCATAAAATATGGTTTTTGTAGGCGGGAGGCGAGAGAATATCCAGTTTACGCTGATTAATCACTATCAGTCACAACAGAAATGTCTAAACAGTACACCTTCAATGTTATAGGACAAAAATGCATACATATTCCCATATCTGGGGCTTCTTAATTCTCCACTTTTACCTTATTTTCCCTCATCCATTTTACACTATTAGTCAGTCGGTGGTGTCATGGCCCCATGCCAGTATCCATACGCATATGCACTGCCTTGAAGCGTTCGTATACCCCATTGTCCATCCAATGACTAATAACACCTCCTCCTTCTCTATCCCCTCATGCAGGCTGTCATTATTATTATCTTAACAAATATTCTATTTTGGCGATTATCATCAAATGCGTTGATCATTAGTTTCTCTTCCTGTTATTAACAAGATACCTTAACAAGGCGGGAAAAGAGAGTAAAATTCTGTAACCTTCTGTAGACCTATGGATAAAGTCGTACATTCCATCAAATATCTACGCATTTAATTTAATCAAGAAAATCATAATAATATCTGTTAATTATTTGTTAATTATTTCAATAGACATAAGCAGTTTATCTTGAATGTTAAATTTATTAAAATCTAATTAAAAACCATGGACTTGAAGTCTGTCGGTACATATCCTGCGCTGGATGCCGATTGCTTGTTTCAACAAGATAAGTGAAGGAAATATTTTCTAAAAATACGCAGCAAGGTGTTTATATATATAATAACTTCGAACTTTGACGAAAAATAAGACTGTTCTCTAACACCGATACTTCCTCTGGGATGGCTGATGGCAACAATAACCACAGAGACTCGGATATGATTAATCAAGATGTCAAGAGTAACTCAGTTAAACTACTATATCAAGCAATAAGTCTCATTTTTATAGAAATTCGTGCAACTGTAAGTATTATACTCTTTTTCCAGTTCCAATCTTGGAATTAGAAGCGATGAGAAGCTCAAGTTCTACTATGCTTCTCATCACCTATTTTAACCAAAAGAGTTGGCGCATGTTCAAAAAACAGTAATCCCCATTTCCACTGAAAACTTCCCAGAAAAGATTACGGCCCTACAAAAGCCAAACTGCCACTGATTGCAAGTACCTCATTTCAAGAAGAGAGATTAAGATGTCATCGTCGTGAATGCCACCTACTTCTCAAATGATAATCAATAGAAGATTAATTGTCTATGCTCTTTTTGTGAAGTTTTAATTGGACTAACAAACATCAGAAAAGGTAAATAAATTAAATTGCCTAAAGAACAAAATTCAAGACTAAGGTTCAAATTTCAGAGGCCATACCCCTTCCAACTTTACGTTAGAACGATTACTACAATGTACACCAACTTTGCAAAAAACGGAATGTTCCTCCGTATAGTAATTCCAATAGTCAATTAATTTGACGTAAAAATTCTATATAAAAGTAAAATCATGACGGAAATATAAATGTTTTCAGAGAATATTGGTTGCAATAGCTTACTCTCTCAACAAGCAGTCGGACAATTTTCTCAACACAATCTTCCAAGCTGATCTCAGCAGTGTTCAGAGAAATTTCTGCATTAGTGGGTGGCTCGTAGGGAGAATTAATTCCAGTAAAGTCCGGAATCTCGCCCCGTCGGGCCCTAACGTAGAGCTGCTTTGTATCACGAGCCTCACAAGTCTCTAAGGGAGTGGACAAGTACACCTCGAAGAAGGGGAGTCCGGCCTTTGCATGCAACTCTCGTGCAAATCGTCGTTCCTAGAAGGAAAAAAGTATTAATAATAACTTCCAAGACAATTTAGGAAAGTCTCTGTAGGGAAAACCCAAATTATGCCATCTCCTTCATTATCCTAACCCAGCCAGTGCGGTTGGTCACTCCATTCACTGGGTGTGCATAAATTTCCTGGCATTTAAGTAGACGAGCTCGCAAATACCTGTGTCACGCATGCACATAAACGAGATTATTTACACTTTATTTCTATGCCAATATTTTTTATTTATCTGAACTAAGAGATGGAAAAATAAGCACGATATCACATTTTACCGTCCCATACAATAGTAAAATAAGATCCGGAATATCGTTGGAAGGGCATAGATGGACCTTATTTAATAAAACTCGATAGATTTAGGACAAGATATTCAGCTAGTCTCGCTTGAACGCGTGTATATATGGAAATATTTTCGGTGTGTAAAGTGCAAATTATTAGCATTTTTATTAAAACGTTAATGACTTGAAAGCAGTTAGAATCATAATTCAAAGTCCAATAACCAGTAAATTAAGAGTCAAGTCCAAAAATATGATTTATATGGAGATATTTAATACAAATAAATACGGAAAGACCCAAGTAAATAAAACTAACATTTTCGAAAGGACTAATGAAACTTGTGAGAGTAACCAAACCGGAATCGGCGAAGAGTTTGGCCACTTCAGCAACTCGACGAATGTTCTCAGCGCGATCTTTGGCAGAAAAGTGGAGATCTTTATTGAGACCGAGGCGAATATTATCGCCGTCAAGGGAATAAGCGCTAATACCCATTGTTATTAACCTCTTCTCCAGAGCGAAAGAAAGTGAAGATTTACCCGATCCACTTAGACCTTAAGAATAAATTATTTTTGGATAAAATAAATTAAAATTAGTATGAAAAATTAGTATAATACATACCAGTAAACCAAACGGTACAACCAGAAAATTTGCCGTCTTTGCCAGTTGCGATCGCTCTATCTTCTCGAGTAACGAGATGTTTAGCGGAAATAACATTTGAACACTGAACACAGCAGCATTTCAATAAATTAAGATTACGATAATGACAATGATTAAAGTAATAAGAAATTAATTAAAGAAACTCTGTAGATATAATGAAAACAAGGCAATTCTAACAAAACTACACAACTAATTAATCTTGTGAAAGGTAAAATGTAGCTTGGTTGATAATGTTTATTACTAATTAATTCATAGTGTAATGAAAATATATAAAACTTACACAAGAATCACCCTGCATTACACAACAAGCGGAAACAATGAAGCAAGTGGAGATCTTGTATAAAGGTTAACTAGTATGTGCAGTAATTGATTTGAATGGAATAAACAACTCTAGGTTACAGTTAAGTAAAATTAAGAAATTTGATTGTTAATTCACCTTCCTTTAGGCGAATAATAAAATAATCAAATTTGTTCACGATATTTACATATAATTAACATATTTTCCAAACGCCAACACCTGTGTGAAATCTCACTTGTATTTATCGCTGACCAACTTATAGCAAAAGAGCATGCTTTCCTTCAAACGTAGCAACTCAGTAATTGCAGTTGAACAGTGCTCTATATGTTCTCCTATATATCAATTCTAATATAATATAGTTATATTCGGTTTAGCATGCGATATTCATCACACATATTCTTGGATGAAAAGTAAACAAGCTCTATGCATTATAGTAAACGGATAATGTTTGGTTCCGTAAATGATATGGATGATAGCAATTATAAAAGACCTTTGACAGTTTCTTAATCATAGTTAAATACGTAAGATGTGGAGCTGCAACTGATCGTCAGGAAGACTCCTCTGAGAAACATATTTTCCCGTCTGTTCGGTTATAATAACTATCCATAAAATTTAGTCCAAATATTTTCAGAAGCCTTATCTCATCGTTATATTTACCAAATATCCAGTTCCAGGTGCTGCAAATTGATATTGGACTTTCCACGTGTGCTCGGTTAGCAAAACAATTCTGCAATCCTACTACTTCACGCAAATAGGCATGAATCGAATAATGGTTGCTGTATGAAGAAACAAAACAATTGATATAAATATCTTTTTTGTCTGACATAATGAACAGATACTATCATCTTCAATTTACGAGATTAGATAAAATGAAATACTCTTCGAATTTTTAGCGATTTTTCCAGGAAACAAGAGATGAATTGAAGAGGTGTGAAACTGTATCAATTAAAATGTTTTAGTCCTATCTCTGGATGAACTTAATGCATAATATCGCATAATGGGAAAGGTGGTAGCATTTTTTAGATATAGGCAATGGTTTTATTAGGAATACTGATGGTGCGCATTTAAATAACAAGATCATGTATCATTTTCCTCAATTTAAATTGAGAAGCGCAGAGGACTCACAGATTTTCTCTTCGGAGCAGTGCATCATGGAACGCTATTAGTATTTTAGCCTTAAATTTTAAATGTTAATGGAAGAACGTGTATGACTATTTACCACCTACTTTATAGTGCACTTTGAAAGTCTCTACTTTTTTCTTTGCAGTTGATAAACTCTCAGGCATGAAATGAAATTTTTATACAAGGTAATAAATATGTAATTTATTAAAAATCCTATCTAAAGTTGATAAATCCTAATTCGGACTGCATCTTCAGCGTTCGTTTGATTTGAACTGGCTATCAGGTACTTTGTTATTGTTTCTTTACCGTTTTCATTGCCTACCTTCGTTTTGTATAAACCTTTTTTTCTTATTTTCTTTATTAATTTTTTCTTTAATGTAAATTTGCAGATGCTTGCCAAAGTATTTTCGACATCTGTACAGTCTTTTTGCAAGCGTTGGGCATCCTCAACATCACGCGAAATTAGGATAGATCCTGCCAATGGACAACTGCCCTACTCTACAACCAATAAATGGCATGCAGCTATGAATTTTCTTCACAAACCCACTGATATTCCTCGTTATCATTATCCCATTATACTCACTAGTGTTCTCATCTTCGCCATCTACTTTGGTGTTCTCAGGGAGAAAAACGAATACGATCTTATTTTCGAACAGCCTCCACCTCTTCCTAAACCCCAAACAACAATTGAGGGCTAGTGCACTCGGGATAGTCAGTATGTCTTTCTGTAAATTGCCGTTTTTTCATATCTGCTGATATTTCTGACACTTATATATGCCTTCCCTTTTGATAGTCAAAAAACGAATATTTCTTAAATAAATGATTTTCATTATGTCTTATGTGTCTGTTATTTTCATAACTATTATGGATTTTCAAAATGGTTAGTTTGTTTGGGATCTTTGATTTCTCTCGTCTCTAATAAGCTACAGGAATTGTGTAATGTAAGAAACTTTACAGCAGAAAACGGCGAATTACTGTATTGTAAGGAGCTGATTGTGTTCGTTGATGTTTTTCGTCGAATATTTTTGGAGTCTGGAGAAATTATTTAATTTGCAAGTTTTTTCCTTTGGTGTGGGCTTAGGGGGACAGTTGGTAGTGTTATCGTTATATTTGATCTCCATACACCTGGAATAAGTCTTGATCAGTGTTATTGGAGTTCACTTTGGGTGGACCCTAATGAGTTTATAGAATCACTAATTGCTACGATAAGGCTACTTCTGAAGCCCAACTAAACTAGACTTAGATAAATCCCCTAATGACACTGGTGGTCCTTCTAAAGCTTAACAGTCTAGAGCACCCATTCCCAAATAAGGAGACTAAGAGTTGCGGTGGGTGACGTTTACATTGGAAAAGTGAAATGGAAGTGAACGGGTGGAGAGTAATCGGGAGGGAACGGGCACAAATATAGCATGAATGAAAACGGTGGTTGTAATTATTCACTAAGAGTAGTCGACTATTTTGTGTCCTTTATCTGTCTTATGAGTAATGAATAATAATCGTCATCTGATAAATAGGATGACTCAGAATTATGAGTTAACACAGATAGAGTACTACGAAATATAAATGTATCTTTGCTGTAGCTATCTGAGGAGATAGCTAACTAACTAACTAATGTACGAAGCTTTTGTTGGTCCTTGAGTGAGCCATCTACGAACCAGTACGGATAAACATACGTAGAGTGATAGATCAACTTCGCATGTTGAAGGAAATAAAGTGAATTTAGTTGCATAGCTAAAACAATTGGGATATGACTGGGAGCCACGATGTATGAATATTTACGTCACGCATGTTCAGCGTCCACACTTTCACTCCGACTGAAAGATCGTTGGGACCCGCATACATCGACATAAGATGGCTCAATGGACCCGAGTAACGTTAACAAATATCCTCTCGGCCAATTAAAGTGACAAAACTTGGATTAAGGCAAAAAATATTAGTGATGGAGATAAACTTAACATGCATGGATAGTTACGTTCATGTATTGGTAAACGTAGCTCACTTTCGTTCATTAACAAGTGTACATCTACCCAACAGTAATGTTGGGAAATCCCTCTTGTCAATGGGCTATGAATTTAATCACCTCCGGTACTTAAAAAGTAGGGAATTAGAATCTCTTCCAGTATGAGCAATTTTGAGGCAGGATGGTAAAATTCTTCGGTTTCTCAATAAACCCGATACTTAAAAAAATGCCTGAGAGTTTGTCCGCAGAAACAAATTTTCTACCTGCAAGAATTGAGGATAAATATTCTCGCGATGATCCTGACATTTAATGCCACTCTTTCCCCTGCTTCTATTAAAATGTTTATATAATCACGGTTATGGTACTCCCTACTGTAACTCTTTTTCACACGGCCAGTGATAACACGAAGTTGAACCCATCAGTCGGAGAAAGTGTAAAAGCAACAAATTTCACTCACGACGGATTCTACGAAGTCGAATGTCGTTTCAGCACGACCTGCCACTGATAATTACGTGGCGTTATCAATTCCTGCAATCTGTAGGCTATTTTTTGAGGTAAAAAAGGATATAGCATTGTTTACACAAATGTTTTATGATTTCAATTAAACTAAATCCAGGTTTCCTTGGCAGTCCTATTTCCGCTCATGCATAGTCGATCTTCAGTTACATGTAATTCCTACTTCTTCGTGATATCAAACGTTCTCTGTAGTTAACAGTGAGTGGGAGGATGAAGGAGTGTTGTTAAGTATCATAATTCGAAACTTCAAGAAATCTGTTTGATGCATCCATATTGGGCAGAATGTGAAGTATTTCTGATTAGGAAGCGCGCATTCTGCCACCCTTCGGTTGTTCGCTTTTTATCACTTAGACGTTTAAATACCAGTTTGAAGGAAATCTGTTGTGCGCATAACGAGGGTTATTTTGGTGATACATGAGTCTGATAGGAAAAAAATCGGAAAATCACAGAAATTATGTGGACGGAATTTAAAAGCTGAATCCTCTATGTTATCACTAATCACTGAGACCTATTAATCTCAGCCTCACAGTGGTGCCTGAAGTAGTCAGCCCTACCGTAACCTCAAGCCTCATGTAGGTGACCATCATGTGTCTTTAAGCGGTTTATTTTAATTATCGGAATAAGCTAATTAAGTGGTTCTTGAATGAGCATTGCAAAGGCTCAGCTCTCCCATGATGACGTCCGGAGCCACTCCACCTGTTTATATCACCCCTCACCCCTTTCTATAACCGTCCCGTTGCATTAAAAGCACACTGTACTCATGTTCTCACGCACGCCCTTGCCTGAGTGACTCAGATAAACTGCCTTCTTTCCTCAACTCTCTCATACCCTCTTGAATGTTTTTTTATGGTTTAATCAATACACTTTGCCCCATACAACTCTTGTATTCAACTTTTAGAACCGTTGTTTGTTGTTACAAACAGCCAAATTACTCGATTACTAATCTTCAATGTTCGTACCTGATAATGAAGTTTCCTCACCGTTATATCACCGGCTAAACAAATAGCTAATCGATCCTTCAAATCATAATTGCAAATAAACAATCATGCATTCCTACGAAAGTGATGAAATGAATAAGTCGATTGAAGTAGAGGTCTACCACCTCTGAGTCTACCGTCATATCAGTAGTGATGTAATTTAATATTTTTACACTTTCAGTTCGAAAACATTGTCATGCTGTGTCTTTCAAATCTGTCCCTGCATATGCGTATTCAAACCATCCAATTCAGTTTAGCCAGTCATCATTGGATATCTATTAAAACTGTGAAAACATTTCCACTGCATTATCGAAGTGATGTATCAAATCCCAATTATACCCGCAGTGCGGTACGTCTAATAAGTATATATATTTTAATATACAGAACTGAGTATATAATGCCGTTTCCCCTATCTTGGCTAGACCTTAATCAGGTTAGGCATTTTAGTTAGCAGTTTAACATCGGGTGTCTCAACAAAAAATAAGTGGCTTCTATTGAAGGAAAAATGCTGATCTTCTCGAAGAAAAGTGGTTTCCAATATTAGTCATAGCAGAGTGGCATACAGGAACCTCCCTGCTGAAAAAATCGCAATCAAACTGATCACTGGATGTGCTCTTTTGAGCATCGAACCTCAAATGACCTAAGTGGACCTTCAATTTACCTGCTGTAAAAGATAACTGATAGTTCTCGATCTCTTTCCTTCAATTTAATGCTGAGCATGTAGCGGTAAATAGAGTAAATTTTTTCCTCTAGTAACCGTTATAATCTGCTCTTCTCTGTAGGATACCGTAACCGACTCTTATATTCCCTAAAACATTCTACTAGTTACAAATACGACCTGACGACACCGCAATGCAAAATGACCTAAACCACCATACCAAATAAAGACGCGCGTTTTCGTATCAATAGGTCAATTTATATCATGTGCCATATAAAACTGTAATGCAAATAAATTCGTTTGAATAAAAGGAAATTAAATCAAGTAGGAATTGCGAGGAGGAAAATAAAGAATCTTACATATAAGAATTATTTTGAGGAAAATACTATTTTCATATATGTAGCATTATTAATCAGAGTTTATTATCGTCGTTGGCCTTTCACATCACTGTGGATAGATCCCACGGCTTCTACCTTGACAGACCTGCATAATGATAAAAGGAATAAAAAAATTAAGGAATATTCATATTTTTGAGTCCTCCTATTATTCATCCTATTAAGGACAAGACTTTGAAGGATGAATCACCGAGCGTTTCTTTTTCGAAGTCATTATTAATGGCCTGAAGCCTAACTTATCTCGTCCTTATAGCGGCGCTTTACCCTATCGTGACCTCAAGTTCCAGTATGGAACCCTAGTGGATACTCAAGTTGGTCATATTAATTAGTGGGATAAACACTGCTTAACCCTGCAGTGACCTCAATTCCCCACACCTATGTCCAAAACCATTTCCATCTGTTTAATCTACTTCCGCCCTTTTCACTTGAAACTACATGAATACCTCTTTTATACAAACACGGTGGAGCCAAACGGTTACCAACTCTTAAACTTCTCTGCCTCTCCCTTCACTCACTATCTTATTCCCCCCTCTAATCTCCATCGTGGTTCCTCAATAGAACTTTGGTCTACACAATTCCTGTGTTCTGCTTTTAGACCAGTCGATCACTAATGCCAGCTGTCAGCTCTAGTGCCTACTTCTATAATATAATGAAAAAGTTCTTTCAGTTTTGTGATCCGGTAGATTGAAACTCTCGAAATCTTCATGTTCAATGAACATCATAAATGCACACTACCATTCCTCAAGTTCTTTAGTGTCAAATGACGATTGTGAAGAGCCGATTTTTTAAGAAAGATAGAGTATTTTACGAATTGTCTGCCGTTTCAACCAGCTAATTTAATGTTAAGCACTTTGGGCCAATTTTCAAGTGCGAGGAGTGAACGTATTCAAGAATGAATTTGTACAATTAGTACCGTACTTTCAGTAGCGGTAGGCTGCTCTACGATCAGTTTTAAATGCTTTCGAATTCGTCCATTCGCCACAAGCGAACTTATTAAAGTCCAGTAATTTAGCAGACAAGCAATTCACTACAAGTATGTTCCTCATTTTCTCTGATTATGAAAATTGTAGCAAGTGTGGTCTAAATGGGCTTCATTATGCTACATCTTACAGACAAGACAGGGACACAAGTCTTATATCTTAAGTCTTATGCGACATTCCGCAATTTATAGCTTTTGCATATCAAAGATGAGGTGGATAAAAATCTTAAGTTAGCAGAGCTCTATAAACTGTGTTCAGTCAAGGTGAAATTTTCATTTAAGTATAATTGATCTACTTACCAGCTACTCATTGGTCCACTGTACGACCACGTTGATCTGATAGATTAGCCTACTTCCAACGTATCAATGGATGGATCTGATAGACTGCACATTAGCGATTTAATTAGGATGGGTGGACTTATATATTCTATCTCTATAGGCCAATATCTGTTGGGTGAAAAATCCCCCTTTATAATGTAAATATCTTGGTGTATAACTTCTTCATTTTCTATGCATACAATGCTGTGGAGATGTTTAAATTACGTCTTAATCAGTTTCACCAAACAGGAACGACGTTTTTTTCAAAAAAGCCTGCCTTTTTCTGATAATTATGGTGTCTATGGCTGACCATTATGACGTCAATTAAAAGTTGGTGGTAGGGAAAGAAAATACTTCGGCAACAGTCTCCTAACAAGAGTTGGCTAAGGTAATTTCAAGAGTATGTTAAACAAGTTTTCTGGGAGAGAGAAGACGGCGTGTGAGTATTAATAAACCCTACAAAGGATTATATTTCTCTCATTATCGATCCCCAATCACATCTGAAAGGTGTGATGCGTGTAGATTCTTGGTGCCATTGACTCTTTGTAAACGAACGTGAGAGGGGGCACTATCTTATCGATAACCACTAACCCGCAGTTGATCTGCCAACCAGCATGCAACTATGGGTATCGAACCTGCAACCTCTGACTTCGCGGACATGTTTGCTAACTACTGCACCACAGATTAATTTTTGCGAGTGACTAACCTTATATCATGAAATAGTCCAGACCAATTAAATGCAAATAAGGCAGATTGTCATAGATATATCCCGCCCCTATTCGTTAACATTTGAGTACATCTTCAAAACTCAGGATTTCCCCTAAGGCATTTTGTACGACTATTTTTGAAACAGTTCAACTCGGCCTTAATCTTTATGTTTATTTTAAAATCAGATTCATATCAGAGTCTGTCTAGCCGACCAAAATGTCAGCCAAGTCACATACTTGGACCGATTCACACCACTGACCTCATTTAGAGCGTTGTTTACTCTTGAGTCAAGATTTGCTTTGAAGATTAAGTTCATGCTGGGCACACATTCCATTTTCTACTTTAATTGGAATAAAATCAGACCAAGTTAAAGTTATTGCGGAGCCAGCATGCATCTAAGATTTCACGAGACGAGGTGAAGTCTTCAGTTTAAATTCCTCTAATTCAGCTAATATATCTCTAACTACCAGAATTTTGCTTATTCATACCAGAGTTACGCTTGATGTTGCCCATTTCTGAAGTTAGAGGAATTTCACTCTAAAATTATCTAAACCGTGGGATATATTGTGTTGAAACGTTCTCCACTCTGACTTCAAAATATATATAAAAAGTTCCTTTCTTAATATTTTCGTTGGCGGTTTATTCGCATTTAAATACCAACTTAATTACCCGAGTAGGGTGTTGCCGTGGCTAGTTGATGTTTTATCTTTCCAAAGTGTCGACTTTTGATTGGCATCTTAATGGCCAGCCAGTTCCAATGATACCTCCAAGAAACAAACAAAGCGAATAGTCTAGACAAAACTGAAGTCCGTTCCTGTCATCGATCGATATTTTGCACAACTCGCCCATCTAATTTGGCTCTGACACCTATAAAACCAAATAAGTTAAGCATCCCTACACCTGTGGACAACTACTTACGAAACAAGACGATGCATTACAGGATATTTCAACGATGAATCCTAAAACAAAATTTATTTCTTACAATATCGAAGAAAAACTGAAAGGTGAAAGCAAAAGAAAAATCATATATGTGGGTTCTCGGTGTCATTGGCTCTTTGTCTGTCAACTAGTAGACTTCTTTGTCCAGTACAGGGGTACTGCAAAAATTATGTGAAAGGGAATGGCTCCAAAAGCATATAAAAGTCTGAGATCCAGATTTATCCTAAGGAGAACATGGTGATGAGAAGAAAGGACAAGTTTGAAAAACTTCAACTTGAAACACCAGTTGACTCGATAATTCCGCAGCTCCGATGAATTAGGAGTCTGAGTCTCTGGCTCTCACTTCTACCGTCAAACACACTCCCTAGTGAACTTCCTTTTCCTCTGTTTCGATGTTTCCCAATGATAAAAAGTAACAGAATTAGAACATCCAAATTATAATAAATTGGAGTCATCATTAGATAACCACCAGTGTACTTCTAGCATACATTATCTAATGAAACTCCTTCCATTTACTCTTTCATTTTCATGGAACGCATATTTCTTCTCTTTTCAATTAAAGTGAAATTTGGTGATTGAAATACAATAATCATTTGAGACATGTTGTCTTGTCAGCAGACAGCACGATCAACCATTACGTTATACACACGCACTTACAACAGCCAATGAACTATGGGATTTCGGGTCTGCTTACGTACGCTCGCATTCAGGCATCAATCATTGGCCCTTTCCTAATTATATCGCTGGGACACCTATCTAATGCGTATAAGGAGTTTTGAATTACTTTGTAATCAGCCAGAGGATTTGTTTAACTTCAGTAGTTCGCGTATCTGAAGTAATGGCGGTTTCGCTTTTCACAGATGATTATGGCGACCACTCATTCCAACTCCCAGACTTCTGGTATTCCTCTCCATATTCGTGGTTTTGTTCTGTTGAAGTAAGCTTTCATAATGCAGGAATTACTGACGAGTGGGAAATGTACGAGCACGTGGAAGTTAAGCTTCCTGATCGCGTAATAGGACAACTAACTCACTTCTTTCGTTCAGTGCCTTCGAGCGATCCTTATACCAAACTGAAAGCGGAAGTTATTAGAGTAATTGGCCCTTCTACGCAGCTGAAGCAGGCCAAAAGCGAGGTTTCAAAACCGTCCGGTCTTCTTTCCCGAAGGAAAATTGAGAGTAATGCTCGTGAAACATTCCTGGATAGCCTATCTCCCCTCACCCGGAAATTTGTCGAACTTTCCCCAAAAAGTTTGACATCAGAGCAACTGGCTGAAATGGCAGACAATGTGCACAAAGCCCTTCCGGATTTACAGATCACCTCTGCCTTGTCTAAAATCGGGTCCTCACGATCTGCAGCGGACACTAAGAAACTTGAAGAGCGAATAAATGCTCTGGAGGAACAGGTGGCAGAACTTTATATTGAGCGTGAAGACTGTGATGATTTTGGGCCATTGGACCTCAATTACGACCCTCCTAGGGTCGACTTTACTGATCAAGAAATCAAGATTTGCTATTATCACAGGAAATTTGGTGATAAAGCTCGGAAATGTCGGCCCCCGTGTATGTTTACGGATTACGTGTCAAATTTCCAGTTCTAAATCTATAATGATGTATCCACCCAATACGTCTTACTCTATTTTGTTTACTGAATATAACCTTTTATTAGCACTTTTTAAAGATCTTGTCTTGTTGGATTTTGGTTGTATATGAGATGAATACTTGTATTCTTATAGTTCCTTTGTTCCTCCCTAGCTCAGTGGTCAATATGCACGTCTGATAAGTTAGAGGTCTCGCGTTTGATGCTCATCGGTGCACATCCGGTGGTGTGGATTGTCCTAGTTAGTTCTGGTCAACAAGAGAGATGTGGCATAATGTGAGCTCGAAAGAGTCATTCCAGAATACCTCCTCTCTACCTAAGTAAAGTGTTGTGAACATTTTCCATGATGGAAGTTCACAGGGCCTTTTATACGCCGATGATGGCGTGGTCGTCGGTGTGCACGCCTACCTAATCGGTGCTCATTCAGTGGTGTGAACGAGTTAATATACTGTTACTTCTGGTCAAGAATTGGTATTGGTAGGATGTCTCTCATATGAGCGGACCTAGGATACCTCTCTATCCCAGTCAAGTGTTGTAAGTAACCGCCCTTTGCCGGCCTTGAAGCTTTCTGCCACGTGGCCTGAGGATAACTAAGTCCTGAAAAATCAAAAATATTCGATAATCAGGTTGTAATTGTAGGCTTTTGCTAATCCCTGCACATCTGGAGATGTGGTTGGCCAATCGAGTCTGGTTAATTTTACTCAACAAGAGTAGTGGTAGTATGTGAGCTTATAGTTAGAGCGACTCCAGAATAATTCTATTTACTCAGTGCTTCCATTAGTGGACTTGGGGATTCACAGATCCTGTTTTAGGTTTTTTGAAAGGTTAGTGGAATCGCATTTGCTTTATACTAAACGGTCAGCATTTATCTGGAGATTAAGTGATGTATTAGAGAAAAAGGAACCTTCGGGAATCGTTTACGTCAGCTAAATCAGAGGTCGCAGACTCGAGGCTCAGCAGCTAGCATCAAGTGATATAGCTTGACCCAACCATACCAATTTAAAAACGAATGACAGGCTGCGAGTCCCTCAGTAGTGTTGAAAAGCCCCTTCCTTAGTCAGGCTTGGGATTCATCCTTAATATGGATCACTCATCTGTATGGCGGGACATTCGAGTAGCGTTTACGACTGTTCAATGGAAAACTTATTAAGCTATTACTTTTCATAGCCTAATGACAGGAGGAAGGAATAACAGTAGTCTTTTATTTACATTAGGAGGTTTTATAACGGATTCACACAACTCATACTTAAGGTTGAGGAAGGAAGAAGACTTGACTAAGACAACGGTTTTCTTTTATTAACAAAATAAAGTAACTTGTATAGGATTGGTTATGTGATAAATAAATGGCGGCCTGGTTAGGAAATAGCTGAGACAATGAGTTTTTCACGGATGATCTTGCATATCCAGATGTGAATGTGGGAATTCAATAATCGATAATCCAGTCCACGAAAGGTAAGGCTTGCGAGTTCCTTTCGAGTGCATCAAAAATATTCGATTAGGCTATCTGAAAGAATGGAACGGAAAAAGGATAACTGTGGCCAAATGGCAGAGCTTAGTTCAATATGCATGTGCTGTGTAGCGCGAGAAAGTCGATAAATTGCTTCAGGACCAAGGGACGAGTCATGTGCGAGCTGACTGAAGGAGATAGAATAGAATCGAGCTTTGAGGCGACATCACAGTCTTTTTACATTTTAGGTGATTAAACTAGGTTTTGTATAACCTTGTGCCCACGGGATTCTCCTCACAGGAATAGGTGATGAGAGATGAATTACATGAACGGGAGCTGATAGACACGTTCGGTGGGTAACATGAGGGAAATATTTTCCATAGTTTTCATCAGAAGAGCAGAGGGTGAATAATTATTAGGTATTAATTAAAATAAGCGCTTTCCAAAGTGAATTTGATTGTTAGCAGTTCCATGTGACAAAATATGCTTAATATTCTGATGTTTTTTGTTCTTTTTTGTATTTTGTTAATGATAAAATCCTAATCAAATGTGAACATGGCCCAACTACCTATCAGTCTGTATAAATACCCACACAAATCGGGGGATTTAACCCACTTTTCTGCTGACCAAGCGATTGTCTTCGCTGTAATCTTCATATTGTCTCCTTGTTTTAAAGATTATATTTCTACTTCTTTATAGACTCTAGAAGAGATATGTTGGTACACAGGATTTGCACTCCCTCCAGTTAACTGGGATGCTTAATTCCCCATCTCACGATCGCTGATTTACCGGCCCAAATTTACCCAAATTTACGCCGTAGATACTAATAGAGGGTTGTGTTTCACATAGTTTTGCAAGGGACTTTTCAAATCGAGAGACCACTGCAAGTATAATAAGTGACAGTTCGCTTTCTATCAAGTCACAAAAAACACAAGACGAAAAAAAAACTAGACGTGCGAATTGAAAACCCGTGAGGCGATAAGATTTTTCTAGACGCTATGAAAGTCAGACTGTCAGAAAATGTTGAGTATCCGGGATGAAATATTAAACGTTTGATCATACGAGGGAAAAATTGTGAACTTTCAGAAAATTTACAATTTACTTGATGCCAAAACAAATCTGAATTCGAGGGAGTTTTGTGTTGATAAATTTGGAAAACCCTGAGGCCGATTTCCGTAAGTCAACTGATCTGCTTCATTGAAGATGAGAGAGAATATAAGGAGAAGCGCAACGACCGACAGAGACTTCCAGTGCCGAAATTGTGATTGTTTCAAGATTATAAAAGATAAGGGTGGTTGAAATACCACAAATCAGAATGCCATCCCTGACATTGACAACGGGTTCAGTTCAGGTCTATTCAAAAGATTTTTCAACAAAAACAGTAGCATATATTATTCGAGCAGAGAAGAGTAAAAATTATGCGGAATCCTATGACCTAAGTCTATTTACCCTTTCCGTAAACTATTTCCTCTCTGCTGTAGCTGCCACCTTTTTCAATAATCAAACATATATAAACGAGTTGTGTTGGCGTCAGAGGTTATATAGAATGGAAGAATGTAAAAATAAGATGAAAAAAATTAAATGAACTGCTTGGTAAGGAAAGAAACTAATTTTCGGATGTGGAATCTACATTAGGAAGGAAGTTAAAGGGGACACAACATACTTAGAAGTGGCATAATAGTTTCTTTAGAAAAAAGTACGTTTGTTGATGAAATTGACCAGATATAGGGAACATAAAAAGAGAATGGTCACTGATGTGCTAACTATATCATAAGAGAAGATAAGGGAAAAAAGTTAGAAAGAGAAGCGAATAAAAGTTATTGAATACCGGTAGAGTCCCCAGTCCTGGATGACATAAAAGTAGAAAATAAAATTCTGAACAGAAATAGAGACTATATCAGAAAAGAAATAAAGTTTAATCGGACAACTAAAAGAGAGCATGCAATAAAATTATTGCTTTTTACAAAGCTTTCGATTCTTCTCCGAATACCGTCTCCCCACATAATCTAATATAGTTGCTTTATTGGTATGAATAATCGCAATTATCAGCGCATATTATTGAGAGAATCAATTGCATATGGACGTAAAGACTAAACCAGTTAGGAGGATAATTACTACCCCCGAAAAGGCATTCAGATATTAAAATGGGTTAAACATTATTCCACACTGTCTGTCTACTTAATTGTAAGAAGTAGAATATCACAAGACGATAAGCCTGTAACACTTGGAGATGGTCGTCTTCATAGAGTATCCTCGACGCACGGCTCTGTACACGACTCACACGTGTATATACACTTGCTTCTTGCACTATTTCTAGGTCTCCGCTTTTTCTTGTCATGTACTGTCTTGGACAAACATTGTAGGTTCTCAATAAACCAAACTTTTAGAAAACAGATCATAACTTCTAAATTAATGAATAGAAATGATCTCATAACTTCTTCATTGCTATTGTTTTTATCACTTTATTCTAAAATTAACTAACCAGACTGAAGCTCTTTTTGTTAAAATAGAGGAGCCACTTTCCAGGGAGGCACTATGATGCAACTACCAAATATGAGCGTCGGAAAACGTTCGACAAAAACTGGTGATAATTACTTAAAAAACTCAAGACAACGCTATAATAATTATTCGAATGCCATCTTAATAACTCTCCCCGATTGCATATTAAAATATATTTACCACATTCACTTATTTCAAAACAAGAATGCACACATCTATAAAAAAAATATTAAAACGAAACATGGCAAAAATTGAGCGAATCAATCCAGCCTTCACATTTCAGTAGGTTCTTTGGTAGCAAAAGAAACTAGTTCATCTATCTTTTCCTTGGAGATGGATCTAGATAAGATCAAATACGAAATACAAAAGTTATTGGAAGCATACAAACATGTTTCTATAGTTGAAGACAGTAATTTATCCGCCTGTTCTTCATAATATCTAATAATTTCTTCCTCAAATTGTCTTTTAGAACTAAAATGAATAAGTTCCAAAAATTAAAATATAAACTTTTCGATTAATTCTGGTAATTTCCGGATTTCTTCTTCAAGGGCTTTAACAGAATCCAATAAAGCATCAGACTTGATATTAGATGAGGTATTTTGCTCATTATCTGCCTAAATAAGAAAAGTAAAACACTTTCCCTTAAAATTTGTGCATATAAGCATCAAAATTGATATTGAAACCTACCCCATTCAAGAAACTTGGAGATTCGGAAAGTTCACCAACTTCATTAAAATCAAACTGATGTTGAAATTCATTTGCAGCTACAGAGAGCTTTTCTGCAATCTCAGAGAGATTCGCAAGACTTTGTTTGACATCAGCTTCAAGGAATAAGAAGATATACCGTTTCCAAAATTCACCTTACTAGAGGTATTAGCATTTTCAGGATTAGGAGCCTTAAAATTTACTGGAATAAAATTCACTTACGAGGGATTTAAGTGACGAAAGCAACTTCAAGACATCGCCAAGCTTTTCCCTAAAGATAACAACTTTGGTAATTAAAGTTTTACTCTATTGGATCAAGAGATTTAGAAGAATCTACAAAGTTAGAACTTAATAGCAAAATTACCGGATGTCTTTGTGTTTGAATATTTATTCGGCTCGTTCCTCAAACTCTGATTCCAGACATCCATTGCATGATTCCAGGTTTGAGAGTTCGGAGATTTCCAGTCTCGAAATCTCTGTATTCTTCTTCCTATTAATGAAGAACAATCGCTGACACTTCTTTGAGATGACGAGAAAATTGATTCAGAATTAGACATCACAAAACAATGTTCGATAACTGATAACTAAGTTAAATATTGCGCCTCATTTTCATAAAAATTGAAGTGCACTGCAATATTGTAAACATCTGAACTAAGACATTAAAACTCTAATACTACTCATGAGTACAAATATTTCTAAATTTATTTTTATATTCATATAACGAATATTGAGTCTAACATTAGTCTTGTATATACATTAACTTCTACCCCATGAAATGGAGATGGAGCATATTCCCAACCCGAACACACTCCCTCTAGCTGACTACAGTTTGACCCAAATAGAGAACACTGAATTCAAGCACATTAATTCATCTATTTATAAACAATAAGGAAAATTTGGAATGAACATAATGCCACGGTTTCGCGAAACACAACACAATTGCATTCATTGTAAATGAATAAGTCATATTTGATATCACAATAACTTCCCTTAATCTTATCTCAGCATATATCCTCTAATTCCTCACTATTAACCGGAGCTCCTGTCGCCATAGATTCCTGGCCTCCAAATCCTTCAGGGAATTTTATTGTTCGAGCGAGACGAGCAAACTGAAAAGGGGAAAAGAATATAAGCAACAAGCTATCGAATTCCTGTTTAAGAAGCACATTAGCAAGTAGTTAACCTCAGTCTCGAGATTTCGGAAAGTGGGCTGAGAGAGTGCTTCAGATGCAGCAGCAGGATCGTAAGACTCATAAACTTGAATCAACCTTGCAACAGCCATTGCATCATCTGTTTCCCCAAAGCGATATTTCCTGGAAATAGGCAGACAAATGATTTTACTAAGTGGTTTTGAGACCGGCTTTAACAAAAAATATACATTTGAGACATAGTTCCAATGTCCAAATGCACATTCAACATTTTTTATTTTTCAAGACTGCAGTAGCATTAAATTAAAATGAAAATACACTCGTTCAATTGATAGGCTTATGCGTACTAATTGAAAGGAAATAACATCCCAGCTATACTTTGATGAGCTATCAATCATCTCCAACCGACACTCGAAATCGAAAGAAATTTGTACCTTTATCTCCCTTTCCAATAAATATAATTTTAAAAAGTATATACCACCGTGTTATTAGTAGTTTTAACATGCAACACATGTTGAGAGAGTTCTAAGCATTAATAAAATAGAGAACATGTACGTAAAGCTGTGGAGTTCGCGTGCAAAGGCTTCCTCAGGCAATCAGCAATCAATATCCCTGCAGATAAGCGTTGTTTGAATTTAAGGACCAAGCTCGTGGACAGCGACTCATAAGGAGCTCTGTTCGCTCAAAATTCTTACTATCTCATCTCGTATTGAGCTCACTTCACATAATAATATTCTCACTCTGTCATCTCATACGGAGCTCTATTCACATAATAAAATTCTTACTACCTCATCGCTTACGGATCAGTAAGCCCTTTCCACTCAACACCTTTCTTGTTCTCGCTACTTTGGGCACAGCCTAGCTAATTTCGGAGCAAATTTATAATAGAGGACTCTGTTAGACGCTATTCGGACTGCTTGGCTGTAGCTGTACCAAAAGTGGTTATTGGTGTACCATGCGCTACAAGCCATTCCCCCAAATCTCAGAGATTTCTAATTTAATTTAAAATACTGAAATCCTTCAGTTAAAATAATAATAAGCATGAAAATGAACGTTAATAAAAATATTTCTGCCACAATTTAATGCAATTGGTAACAGGAAACTTAGAATGACTAAAAGCTAGAATAGTCTCAAAATACAATTTTTATATCTAATGAATAAATATTCAGCACATATCCTCAACCAAAAGTCTAGATGGTCCCATTAGTTTAAAGCATAAGACGACTACTATTTAAGCAGTCAAGCATCATGATACCCTAATATATTGTCATACTTTCCATTTCCGTTTAAGTCCTTATCAAATACTCCACCATTAAAATTAACTCATAAAAACTATATACTACTTAAATGAATAAGTACTTTCTCCAAAGCTTCTGCATAAAACTATCTTATAGCGACAGAATCTTCCTAAGAGAATTTAAGAGGTTTCAAGATTTTTAAACAGTTTAGGTCTAGTATTTAACTAAACAAGCAGTGTGCATCATTATAATTAGCTACATATGACAATCACGTATGAAAACCAAACAGATATTTGACACAATTGTCTATTGAATAAATTCATACTTACTCCATAGCCTCTCCATAGACCTTGTTTGCAGCGACAGAATCCTCCTGAACGAGCTTAATAATCACCAGAGCGACAACAGCCTTTCCAGAGACTTTATAGGCAGTTTGGGTGGCTTCATCTGAGGTATCAGAAGCGGCTAAATGCATAGCACGGCGTAATTGCTCATCAGCTTCCTTGAATCGCCGCATACGCACCCAAACACGTGCAGCTTGGGTGGCGAAATCGGCTGCCTGTAGGTACTTCTCTTCTAACTAGAAGTGGACAAAATATCAAAATCAGTTTAAATGATAAAGATGATTAACAGCTCTCCAGAGATGAATATGCACATCTTAGATTTTGGCTGTTTCTCCGAAAACTCTGTTGCATTCAACCTAATGAAATATTCCATGAATTAAAGTTAAATTTAAGCACATAATTACGTTACGCCAATTTGTAATGGATTAAGGACGAGTGCAATGAAGGGTCAATAATAATCCAACAATTTTTCAATTTAACTAGAGTGTATTCAAAGAGATTGATCAACCTCACACCATAGTAAGTAATACAACAATGTTGGAGGTCATAAGCTAGAATGGGATTTTAATCAAATATAGTGTGCTATATACATGTACAATTTTCTAAGATAATCAATTTGGATAAATAAATCTGCTTTGAATGGTCATACGCATGGTACATAATCCCCATATCATCCACAGAAGAATATAGTTAAAAATACAGCTCAAAATGTGTATAGTAAATACCTCCATGAAGTGAATTAAAATCTGTAAAAATCAAGGAAATATTTGTAAAACATCCGATCAATTTGGGAGATGAAAATAGTAAGGAGATATAAATATGTATTAGTTTACCTCAAGGTTATAATCTACTTTCCAAAGGTGGAAATCCAGTTAATCAATTATCAGAAAAATATCATACAGCTTAGACAGATATAATTAATTCACACATTCTTTCTGCATCTGCATCAGAAGAATCCGGCTAACAGGTTTACCGTCACTGAATGCAAATATTACTTAACTTAAACATTGAAGGCACCAACAAAGCCACATTATCACCAAAACTAAGCACAAAGATGGTCAATATCGATTTAAGAGAAATACAGCAATCATATACCATTTCATGAGAAGCAATTTTAAATCCGTATTTACATTCAGTCCAAAAGAAAGGTTCAATTTTACAGATTAATTTCGAAAAAAATACAAAATAAATAGAATAAATAAAAACCTTAATCAAAATGACCTACTTCAGAGGTTTCCGCAGCAAGTCCATAAAAGTGAGCTGAATCTTCAGGTTTGGCAGTTTCCAGCAACCTAAGCATCAAATAAAATTAATTGCAAATAAGACGTATATATTTACACAGTAAATAGAGGATATCATAAGCCACTCAGAAATTACTAAAATAATAGTAATATAAAGCAGTATTAAAATTATCTCATAAAACGCCGATTTCTTACTTGGCTCCTTTGCTATAAAGAGTCGTTGCGGAATCAGGAATTCCGTTTTGTCGCATAATTCTCCCAGCGGTTTCGAGACAGTCAATAACCTTATAATAATCATTTAAATCGCGATACAACAAGGCAGCAGATTCATAGGCTTTCGCACAATGAAAGAATGAACCATTTTGAGCATGCAGGTCAGCAATCTAAATATGATTTATGATTTTTTATTTATTTACCTTTATATATAAATCAGCTGCTTCTTGAGACTTCTTAAAATTGCGATAAATTACAGCGGCTTTGGTATAGTAATCTACTGCGCTATCAACATCTGGTGACCATTTAAGGAATGATGTCTTCATGCTACATATGTAAGTATATAAAATTTAATAAAACCATTTTTGAGCCTTCTTCATCAGCTCTTCAGCTTCAACAAGCTTGTTCGCCATCAGATGAAATGTAGAGCTATGTTAACCAATTCAAAAGGCTGAGTGAACAAATAGTTGATGACCTAACTATAATTAATGATGAGATAGGAATTAGTATATTTGCTCATTTTTGAACAATTATCATTCACTTAGTATATATATCTGCGTTATCTAACGACGAAATTTTTCTATAATTATATTATCGGCGAGTCTAAAATTATTATGCCCATCATTAATGCCATCCTCTAATTTTACTTACCCTTAAGTACACTTAGATATTTTCTTTGTGGATTTTATCATTATGAGAAACCTATCAGTATCAGCATTTTCCACTCATCGATTATTATTGAAAAAAATCTGTTTTTACAAGGAATAACACGGTTGCTTACCATTTGTCAATTCATATATACATGCACTAATTACTAGAAAGTAATCACAAGACCAACTCAGAACCCATAGTTCCTTCCCCTGTCCCTAAAGATGCAACTTTTCTCCACTAAGCTGCAATTTGATATTGCAATTGAAACCCGGCTCCACTAAAGCTACTTTCCAGACTATTTCAACAGAATATTGTAAGTAAATTTCATCAGATGTACCAGCCAGTAGCGTGGAAAATAAGAACAGAACAATCACAAGTATCAGCAATAATTATGCCCCGAAAGCACAACGAATTCGGCAGAAGCATCCATTACGGATAAGAATAAGGTGAACAAATAAATTACGGAGTGGAATTTATCACAAGAAATAGAAAGTTAACATTCTGGGAACTAGTCCAATAGCACAGTTACAAACCCAGACTCAAGGACATCCTCCTCATCCATGTCGAAAGAGAGCTGAAACTTCAATTTTGCCGTTTTGGTCTGTAAAGGAAGATAGAACAAACAAAGTTAATGACATTAAAAGTGTACATGTTATTGAGGCTAGAATATATTTCGAAAGATTCAGTCCCATAAAAACCCAGTATATTCTGAAAAAGACTTGAGCTAGTTTAATAGCACTTTCATTCGAACCATTGTAGTGATCTTACTACTTCACCTACTTTAAACTGGAGTTTTAATTCGCTTACCTATTTAATCCAGCCCTTTCCTTTTTTCACTCAGTACTCCTCACGAAACATCACAAGTTTCACCCTCCTAATTAAAATTTACTGATTGCAAAGCTACTGCCTCTATTTCATTCTTATCTCATGGTAAAGCAAGGAAGAGCAATGCCTGATTTGCATTGATAACTCAAAAATTAGAGCCTCTTCTGCAATATCATCACTATTTTATACTGTAAAGTAGATCACACGGAATAAAAGCATCAAATGCTATTTGAACCTTTGTGCTAGGCATTTGGAGTAGAAGAAAAGTGAAAAAGTTTTGCTTTTTGTGTAATTCTACACGATAAAGGAGATGAAAAACACTTGTTTCTTTTAAGTGATAAAAAGAAAACATTCTTGAAGATAACTTACTTCAAGTATCGAAGGCCGTTGTATATAGATTATCTGTTGTGCAGGGCTTGGTGGAAGGAAGGAGCAAAACGCAGGAAGATTGGGAGTCGAAAGTATAAGTTGACGAACCTTTAGAGGCTGAAAATAAACATATACTCTCAGATAAAACCTCAAAAAAATGTATACACAGTACTAAATTTGTAGCAATATGGTTTGAACCCGGCTCATTTTACATACAATAGAGAAATGGTATAATTAGAAGCTTGGCTGGGGTGCTTTAAATTTCATTCTGTGCATTAATGTTTTGCAAAATTAACGAAACCATTGTTCCCTAAGTATAGTGATCGATGAAAAACTCCAGTATCCAATTTCCAGTTATTTTAAATTTTGGAAAAAAACAACTTTGATTAAAAGGCCGGATATCAGAATATCGCTCACAACGCTGACGTAAAGTTCATCTTAAGTCTCTTCAAAGCGGTAAAATAAACAGCAAAAAATCTTCTAACCTGAGTACTGAAGAGATAAAATCTCAATTTCTATGATCTAGATCTCCCCACTCCTTCCCTAATTTACAACTTTATAGCTATGCGTTTATTTAACCAAAGAGCATAATGCATACTATCTTTATAAATAAACGGAGCTACAAAATACTAAGCATACTCCGGAAGGGAAAAATTGGAAGAAAGTCTGCGGCCAACTTTAACAGACACCCGAAGATATTTTTGACCTGATAGTGAAGATGACTCAAAAGAAAACCACTAAGTTCCATAAACTAATTCCATTCTCCCTTTTCCAAATCCAAGTAATTATACTATAAACAAACGAACACTTAAAGCGTTATTAATATTATCAACCTTTTCAACTCCGAATCGAAGGAGAAGGTTAGTAAGTGGAAGGGCACTTCGATTGGTAACCACAGCAACGAAAACCGCCACAGAAGGATGCGGTTTATTTGCCGTGTAGTGGAGCATAACTTCAATCGAACCACCACTGGCACCTTCTACTGGAAAGACTCGGATAGGTTGATTGTGATTAGGATGGGGTTGGATTGCAGATATGCTTAGAACGGGGAGTGATGACAGTGAAGGAAGTTCTGTTGAAGCTTCTTCTTGTTGTTGTTGTGTTACTGCTTCAGTTGGTGGCTGTTTAGTAGACTCGGGAGTTTTTGATGTCACTGCAGATACCACGGAATTCAAGGGATCGGAAAGAGAATTTTCCGTTAGTGTTCCAAGATTATCCGTCCTACTAAAAGTCGAAAAAAAATCAGAGAAAATGAATAAGTTTAATCAGTATATCCAAGCCAACACAAATAGCCCCTTTTTAACTGCCTGAGAAATGGATGGATGTGACCAACTTCTCAGTTCAATCTAATAGTTAAATCTCTGAACACGGCTGATATAAGCTCTATGCCATAAAATAATTCACTGAATCCCGCTCAACAAGTTGACGGTGACCTCTTTAATTAGTGCGTTCTCCTTCACTGTCTGCAATTTGCTAGTATTTTGTAGTAAACAAACTCACAAAGCATAGCCCCACTTTGATCTGTACCTATTAGAAGTATTCGGTTTTAGGGCTAGTAGTTAAACAGCTAAGAGATTGGAATTTAGCTATTTCACACTCTGTTGTTAGCAATTTAACATTATGAACATCCCAGGCAAAAGTTGAAAACAGTATTCATGTGCCAAAACAGGCACTTCAGTCAGGAATCTAAGGACTACGCATTGAAGTTTGGATACTAAAGCGCCAAGTTTTGCTGTGGGGACCAAAATCAGTGAATTAAAAACATACAACCTGATCAATTCAGGTGAGGTAAGGTTCGTACGATCCTCTAAATCTTCTTCCCTTCTTCTTTACTCATCTCTTCCCTTTCTCTAATTGTTCCTAGTATTTAGATGCTTATCCATGAATAGAAAAGGTAAAAATGTTTGCTTTGCCATGATATAATATTTCGGTGTCGGTCGAAGAAAAAACTTCCTTAAGGGGAATATTGATAACACTTGATTTGAATAGAGGGGAGACATCACGAAACCATTTTAAGGAGAAAATCTTATTTTACCACTTCTTCTCCCAGAATTAACCGTTTGATCATCCCCACCACTAGAAGTGGACCGAAGAGCATTGATCTCGTGACTCCTGACTTGGCAAACATGCACGTTGACTAGTGCACACCTATCGTTGACAGAAGGAAGACATACAATTAAAAAACTCACATTCTGCCACCAATATCGACTAGCGTGGTGTGCCACTCTGAAGGGTGCTTAAATGATTTCTCATTCGAAAATCGTTCAAGAAACGGGCAATTCATAGGCAGATACGATGATTATATTTAATTTCATTTTGAAGAGAATTTTTCACTTACGGAGTGTTCATTCCGAATACCTTACGGCCTACCATATCCAATTCACTGAAGACATTTGTAGCAGACTTTTTACTTGATAGTTCTGAGATTGAGTTCATTGATGAAGGAATGTTGGAATGTTGCATGGATGTTGGATCGATTTCCTGGAATGATTGTTGTGGTTGCGATGGCGGCAGGAAATTGAAGGGTTCTGATGCAGGAAAATTGAATAAAAAGACAAAGATATGTCAATTTATCACATGAAACACTTTCCATTATGGGAAAATGTGGGTTCAAATACAACCGAAAATAGCGTTAACCATATCCAAAATAGAAAAATACCTATACAGACCCCCAAGATACCATCTGCCACTCCGAAATAACGAATTTTTTTTGGGCTTTCTTTTACCTATACATAAATTAACCAGAGAATGAGCTAGAATAAATTTTCACCCAATACCCTCCCAAACCCAGGAAAAAGTTTCATAAATTCAAAAGAATTAGATCCGAAGGGCGCATGCTATAGTATGATTGAACTTCAGTCAGTCTTAATAGATTTGGATAAAATTCAAGCACACTTGGAAATCATAGTACAGTAAATAATAGCAATGATAGTGGATATCAAAATAAAAGACAAAGCCGTCAACCAACAGTTTTAAACCTCAGATATTCGGAGATCTCGGGTTCAACAACTAACCTCAACAGTTAATCCTCATACGGACTGACTACAAATAAGATAGCAGAGGTGGAACATCTGTATGAGAAAGATGCAACGGGATTTATATAACTGAGGCGGACTGATAAACAACTGAAGGGAATAGTTGACAGAGCATACCACAGGGTCACTATACTTTCAATACATTCAGATGAACGATAACTTACCCTGTTCTTTGGGAGAGTTGGACAGTAACCCATCCAATAAATCCACATTAGATTGTATTGTGGAATTCGGAGCAGCTGAGAATGACAAAGGTTGATTTTGAGGAGGGACTGGATCGCTAATGCCCAAATTCAAAAGATCCTGTTGGAGAAGATCATGGTTGGCATTTGCGGACATTATTAATAAGTCATCGGCCGTTGTATTTGAAGTTGGTTGAGAAGCTGCAAAAGAAGAACAAATATAATACTTGACTGATATGAGGTTTTACTCAATACACGTGTGGCAGCCTCTCGAAACAACCATTTCCTACTTAAGTGTGTCATAAGTAGGACTTATAGTGATTCCTAATTCTCAAACTGATTACAATTTCTCCCACCGTACTCATAATAAATTAGTAATGTCTGGTCAATTCAGTCCCCCAAATTCCTCCAAGCTTTCTCTGTATTCAATTAAGCTCTTCAATCAGTGGTCTTTCATCTCTATCTTGTTTTCACAGTGAAGATTTGTAAAGCTATAAGATATAGCCTAGCTGCTAGTGCTCCTGAAAATGCTGACAATCCCCAATCTTACACATAAGAAAATAGAGTACTTAGTCACTATCTATTTTTAATTTTGAGTACATTGAGGCTGATAGACAAGCATCTCTGAGATGGATCATTTAACATCCCATACTTGCGGTTAGTAACTCAGTAATTTGGCATTCCAACAAGGAGTGGAAAGCCCTAATTATGTGCTACGACAAATATCAAACAGTAGACCGTTAATTTAATCAAACAAATCATTGTAGACTTTCATTACATAGGTAGTTAGGTGATGAAAGACTTTGAAAGATTATGAATGTTACTTATCTGAAACACTGTTTAAGAGGTATTTTAAAAATTTAACAGCTTTTCATTTTCTTACGTGGTTGACTATTTTCTTCGCGTTTAGCTGTGAAAATCATGGCAGGATCTTCAATTGTAGAAGCAGGCTTGTGCAGGACTATAACTTCATACTGTTCAAGAACGCTGGATGCACGACTGCATGTTTCGATGACATTAGCTGAAAAGGGAAACACCAAATTAAATAATGCGAAATACGTGGTCTACTGAAATGGAAATCAATAGGGCGCATTTACTTAAAAAGCCCTCTTCACGATCGTCATCTGTGAGAGCCAATTCGAAGATAATTGGACGTGCCTGTTTAATGTTTGAGACTATTGCCTTCAAAGGAAAGTGAAAAAGGGAAAAAGGTTATAAGTTCTGAAAGGTTAAATATCTCCATTCGTTAATGGAAGTGACTGAACTTACCCCTTTACCCAGGTGGGAATAGAGTCTAATATTATTATCCTATAACACAAGACATGGTAAAAATACTGTTTTCCTTCGTGGGTAAGCAACTAAAATCGAGCAACGGCAAAAATTCCAGTATGGGATAAAGAGGAGGGGATCAAACAGACGTTAAGAAGAAAGTCTTAATTTATTTGATTTTCCGATTTGGGTCGTACAATATATTTACTTTGTGGGTAGTCCACATTCCAGAATACAAATTTCGTGGCTTGTCTTCTGAATTACTGAACGAGATCTTGTTCACTATATTCAGAACTTATTGACAGGTTGATAAATTTGGATGGTCGGTTTCACCAATTTAACTCAATTTTCTTTCCAAAGATCGATAAAACAAGCTGATATAAATAGCATATAGGATATTCCAATATTCTTTCAGCCAGATAGGGCAGGTAGACAAACTTATCAGTGGGATAACCCAGGGGAATACCTAGAACTAGACTGATAATCGTCTTAGTGACTGTTCCTAAAATCCCATTAGAAAAAGAAATAAAGAATTTTTTTGATTGTTAACTTAAGACCAAAATTTAGGGCCACTGAGATCCCAAACAAGTCCACTAATCAGTAATATGAGTAATGCAGGAGTACTTAGTCAATTAAAGTGATAAAATTACATGAAATTAACGAGATGACTGTACTAGTCACAGAATCTTTGTCGTCTTCTGATTCAATAATTGGATAAGAAAACCAATTTACTGAAAAATATCGGTAATTCACAGAATCCCGCCTATGAGGTTAACTGTTGAGTTCGCTTTCTAACAAACAAAGATCAAGGTATGCATACCTAAACACAAGGGGCTAAACATACCTCCATAACATCTTTATCTGAAGCTGAGGGAGGAACATTGGGATCAAGGCACTGAAGCATTTCTTCTAGTAGATTTGCATTACTTCTGAGGGTTTCCAACTCTAAAGCTCGTTGAGATCGCTTTTCCACCCGAACGTTTTCCTACGAAACGGAGAAAAGGACTATTTAAAAGGCTTTTGCAAAGGCATTCAGTCATTATAAGACAAAGTTATACAATAGATCTCAACGTACTATTCGTTCTCAAACACCTATGAGCAATAAAAAGGTAGATTAAGCAAAATGCTACAAATACTGTCAAAACAGTATAAGCCGAATTGACATAGCTTTGTCGTCCGTTTGAAATTCATAATTGACAGAGGAGCAGCACCCTAGAACATCTCTAACGGGATCTCTTAGTGACGACTATTAGTCATTCTGGTTTTACACACTCTTGTAGTAAGGTAATTGCAATGGAGGGGGGATAACCAACGACGTCAATTCCTTTTTCTGATATCATAAATCCCAATTTTAAGGTAACATGAACATTTACTGAAAAGAAAGCAATGTTCGTGCACTACCAACAGGATAACCTTTCCTCAGGCATAACGATCAATAGGGATTTCCATTATCCAATGTCCACCTGTTTTAAGTTGTATAAACGACGCACTTCAGGATGTCTTCCCAGTGCTGATAACAGATTTAGTGAGAGCCCTTTCAAAAAATTATTTGAAAAAGCAGCGGTATCTGTTCTTCGGTCTGAGAAGAGAAGACTCTAAGGGATCAAATTCCACTATCCTTTACCAAAACTATTACCCCTCTGTCATAGTTAAGCTCCCGTTTGTCCAGTTAAAATTTTATACTGTATATATAATAAAGAGAATGAATGGATTAATTAATAAGTGACGAAATAGGAAATATGAACTGAAACTCACAAATATCAATTAAATGACAGCCTTAACAGAATTAAACTTTTCGTCAAGCAATTAACAAAATCAATGTTAGTCAAAAGATAATAATCGTGAATTGATGGATTATTAGTGGTGTCATTCAAATACATTAGGGGCATAACGAAATCTTTCTCCATACATCAAACACGGCAAAAAGTGACATTCGAGGTGACGGAAGACTTATGTATTAGAAACTAGGAAAGTTCAAATGAAATAGGAGTGCAACATATTCGGTATTTACTAAAGATACTTTAAGCTCAGTAGGGTAAACGATATGAAAATAACTCGAGTAACTGGAAATCAAATATCTGCTCACACCCCATTTGCAGGCTTTAGAAAAACCACGACGAACGCATTTCTACACTAACCAACTTAACCATGAATATCCGCTCCTAATTGAATTAGCACAGACGAGGTGGATGTTTTTCGAGTTCTACCTTTTCAATTAGAAGTTATAACATTGTATGGTCAAAAATTGCACTCATTTATTAGCATTCTAGTTTTGAGACAGTGAGAGGAGAATAGTAAGAGAGGTAAAATTACATCACCGACTGTATAGATTAGTGTACTAATAATAGTAAATTATGAAAAAAAATACCTCCTAATGATAGTAATGACACAATTAAGGAAAGAGAAGAAGAGAAGCTCTTAACTCTACTTCAAGATAGAAAGATGTCGGATATAATTTCACATCCATTCTCAAAGCCAAATTTTATACACGGAGATAAATATTAATTTTTAATTTCACTCAATTAAATGAAAAGAAATTTTAATAAAGATAACTGAGGTTGAAGATAGGGACTTGATGGACTGATCTGCCGAGCTGGCTTTGGAGAAAGTGAACGAAAGCAAACAGGGAAATTTAAAAAGTGGACTGAAAAAAGCAAAGATAACGCGATAATACCTTGAAGAAAAACAAATTTAAGATGAATAAAAGTAGAGAGGAAAGTTAATCGAAGACAATTGGTTAGATATACCAGTCGTCAATTCAAGACTAAAAGAAATTTAAAAGCTGACTTGCAAACATCAGCCATGATACGAATGGACTACAGACTGAAATTAGGTGATAAAATAATGTTACATCGATAATTTCGATTTGCACCGATACTACATTTACTATAACAAAAAATATTTAGTCAAATTTACCTCGTTAACAATGCTCTTGATGATTGCATTTGCTTCCCGAAAATCCTCTGGATTTTTGCTCTTCAGCAGTCTTGTCAACTTCTAAACATTCAAGAGATTAGATCAAAAATATAATTAAACACTGACATCCTTATATCTACTATTCTTGAAGATATCTGTCCTGTTGGCCATCCTTTCCCTATTCTGAAGAGATAAAGATTAGAAAGAACTATGATCTTACCCTTTCTGAATCATCCTGAATAACTGGATCTTCATTGATGATGTTCTGTGCTTTCAATGCTTGATATGCTTCTCTGAGTTTTGGATACTTATCACCAAAGTCCCGTTGCCAAACAAACATAAGCATTATGCACTTATCGCGAACAGTTGGAGAGGTGTTTAAACCAAGATGCTAAAAAACATGAGAAGCATAGACCACAATTAACCTACCTTTGGTAGCAAAACCTTCATAATTTCATTGAGAAATTTGAACTTCCCCAGTTCTTTATGAAAGTTAGGACCACAGTTTTGCACACATAAGTCTAGAATCTGTTTAAAAATAATGAAATTTAGAATCTAACATACCACCAAAGCGCTGAGTGCCTCTTTTTCTACTGGAGATTGTATTTTATGAGCAAGAAGTCGAAGCGCCAATTCGGGACCATGAGGATCAATGTTTATTCTATCATATATTTTCTTAAAGGCATTTAAATCCATATGGGTTGTCAGAGGACTCGTAATCTCCGCTGCAATGACGTGTAAATAGATAAACATTTTTCTTAAAGCTTGTTCAAATCACAAAAAAGTAAAAATAATTACTTCATCATAGCTATGCACAATTATTTTTTGCATAACTTACTGATCATGTCCTCTAGTGATTGGGCACCGCTAATTTTAGCCATAATATTTTCCTTAGTTAGTTTATGAAACAAGCGTCACCAATAGTCCTAGTGTGACGAATTCAACGCCAGAGTCTGCATCCGTTATAACAAGTAAAATAAACTGATATTTTGAGATAAATTGCATTATAGGGTGAGTTAATTTTGCAAAATTATATGAATTAGTTGTATAAAGTTTGAAAAGATCATGAATGACTTTTAATTTAAAATGGAAAAGGCATTTTCATTTAATTTACTTGATTTTTCGTTTCCTTTCATAAATATTCTTCAGCATTCCCTATTTAACTTTAATACAAGTTAACATGTATAACTCGGAAGGAAACTATTCAATTTTGCTATTTTGAGCAAATATCAATTTTTTTGAAAAATTACAATATTGCTTTCTTCCTTTAAGACAATGGTAGCGATTGCTCCAATAATAGTAATTGCTATTGAGAAATAAATTTATGTAGAGCTAAATAATTGGTATCATTTGGCAAATTTCTTACAGACAGTGAACATTAATTAAATACGGAAACGCTTGGAAAATTTTTTGCTTTAATCTTGTAATATTTGCAATCATTGTAACCAAATAGCGTTATCGACCTTTACGCTTTTGTATTTTTCCTAAATGGCAAAATAGCAACTTCAGGAACTTGTTTCAGGCATTTTATTGTGTTCAGCATCTTTTGATTATTCGCATGCTATTGGACATTCTTAATTTATATTTCATTTTTATCTGGTAAAAATTTAAAATGGAAGACATATTTTCTTTTACTCTATATAAAATATAGCTAACTAACGCAGCAATCGTTTTCCTAACTACCAACCTATTCAGTTCGATTTTTTGTTCTCGCCGACAAAATGTCATACATGGAAAATTTAAATTATAAATAATTATGGTGCTGGATATGTTTCAGGAAAGATGTTGTTTTATAGTTTCATAATATTAAGATGTAAAATGACATGAATTGTCGGTGAAGCTAAAAAATGGACCATCTTGTGAGAAATTATGGGAACTTTTTTGTTAATGTCTGAGCTTTAAATTTAAATATACCTTAAAATATGAATTACCAATAACCTTTCACTCTCTATTTATTTGTTGCTTCTACATTTATGATATCTTAGATGAGGAAAGGGAAATATTGGTCATTATAGGCTGATCATTTATTAAACAAATTCAGATATTCATTTGGATTCGGAATGATTAGTCGTTAGGTTAGCCAATAACAGAGTGGGGAGGAGAATCTACTGCTGAGTCGAGACCAATTAAAAGTATTAAATTTTTGGACAGATACAGTTTGGGATCGACGTGGACAGCGAAGTTTATTCACTGCAATCTCATAATATGCACATTCTATTCGATTACACATCATTCATAAAGATTACTCTTTGGAATACAGTTATAACATATTCCCAAATATTAATCATCATTGTATTGCAAAAATAATAAAAATTGTTATTATTCGGTAGCATTTAATTACGCCAAAAAAGCAAAATTTCTAATAATGGATGAAACTTGGATGAGAAGCAAAATTCCGGAAAATCATGGATTTCATTACACTTTCCCAAAGTTATTCCTCCCCCTCCACCAGTTATATCTATGTATCTATTGTATAGTAATACAGCATAAAGCATAGAATAATAATATTTTGCATACCATCTCTATTAGTAAACGGAAGCGCATAAATCAATAATTTATTGTGGATGGTCTTTGACCGTAGCGGAAAAATGCATTGACTGAATTTTGTTGGTACAGCAGCCAGAAAGTACAATTTAACAAAAGCTTGAACTTTATAAGTCCAATAAAGGAAGTGTTAGCAACGTTTGACTTGAATAGAGGGACGGTACCTTGGAGTCACTCTTTCAAGAAAAGTTTACTGTTCCCTTTGGTAGAACTACCAAATGTGCTTCCCCATTCACACCATTGAATGTGCCCGATAATCATCGACCTCGGGACCTCTAACTTGAAAGACGGGCATGTTAATCAACATGCTATCAGTCTCAAAATTTATATATGTCAAATGCCGCAGTCATATATATTCGACTAGTTTTCGGAATCGTGGCTTTCTTACAATAAAAGGAAATACGTATTTGATAAAATTATCATATATTTTAAATATTGTTATGATAGGTAGTTATTTGACTTCGCATCCGTTGTTCGTTAATGTTCGTCAAAATCATCATTAAAGAACAAGGACGCGAAGAGGTATGCGTCAGCCGGTGCACACGGCAAAGAGAGGGCAAACTCAAGGATCAGATTCTTTGGTTTTAATTTTGGATGGGAAGTAGTATAAATACTAGTTATCAAGCGGAAAATCTTATGAATTGTTCATTCGAGTTTATATCCTGCCTGTTTTATCTGCTTCTACTCAATATATCCCCTTTTTTACCTGGATTACATTCTGTTTCAGGTATAATGATACTTTATCAAAATTCAGAATACCATTTTTTTATTTTAACAATGACTGTTATAAGGATAAAAGGGGTGTTTGAAATGACGAAGAGTATTCCATCTATCTTATTGGTTAATTATAAATGATGCCGAGTTAGCTCGAGCTAACAGTCTAACTAGTAGGTTGTACAATACCAATCCGAAGCCAATATCGAAATATGAGAATATTATTTGAGTCAAACAGTTACTTCATCGGTATTAATTAATTCATTAATTTGTTATAAATAAATATATCATAAGAGCAATTTCATAAGCTCAATTATTAAACGATAAAAACTATCAATACGAAATAAGTACTTGTAACATTTTATATTTGTATTTTCCTCCATTTCGAAAAGTACCAATTTATTATTTTTTTTAATACGGCTTAGATAATATTCAGTATCATATTTACTGTAAATAATTACGAGTAAATTTAAAGAAGTTTATAATTAAAAAGAAAAGATATCACTAAAAACTGAGTCATGATTAGTAACAGTCTCTTATTCAGTCCTGAATGGCTAGAGGTATTGATGAGCATTCAGTTTGCTAGAGATTATTTTTAGACAAAAATTTTACTGGGTTATAATTCTATGAGTTTATATTCACAATAACGCATTTCTGAATCGGAATATAGAAAATGCTCTATCATTCTAAAGATAAAAGAAACGTCAGGATCTTATCTTTTAAAGTTGGCCGATTCCGATTTTTAATTTTCCTATGACATTATGACTGATTCGTAAAATATAACGTTACAGAATTACTCGTAGGCGCAAACCCTTGCCCGTGAAATCGATTGCAGTTACCGCAAAATTCCATACAAAAATGATATTCGACCCACGGCAACACTTTCAAATATCTCAATATATTAATGTTTTCAGGAAAACAAGAATCCAATTACAACTGCAAGTGTGTAGAAATCTTCAGTTTGAAGGCTTAAATATTCATTTGGTCAGGTCGCATCATTGATATGATTTTCAGATCAGACGGAATAAATAACAACGGAAAAAATTTTGCATCCTGGAATGTACAAGTTTAAATGAATGAGTGCGAAGAAAAACTCACTATGCATTTCCAGAATTACTTTTTACTCGCATTTTCTATGACAATACCTCGGTTTTTCGCCCACGAAGTTGGAGTGACGTATAACGTATGGTCCCTATCTGTCATGTCTAAACGTGCCCATCGATTTCCCCCCTTTTCTATAACCGCCTCGTTTCACATACAAGGCACATCTGTGCTCATGCTCTAACGCGGCCTTACCCAAGTGACTCATATTAAGCTGTCTTTGGTTTTCATACAATAACAACACACGCGTGCCAGTTACCGGCTCCTACGCCTCCTGCCCATCTCCTCTCTTCCCCCAGCACGCTCCCCTCTCTATCTCTCCCTTTGTAACTCGTTTCAAACTCGTTGTGGCTTCCCTGAATACGTATTTAGTCTAAGCAAATCTTGGTGTTCTGCTTTACAATTGTTGTTAGCTTTTACTCAAACAGCTACGAATTGGTGGCTGTTACTGCTGTTGTTATCTTAATTCCAACAAGTGTTTACTTCTCTTCCTTTTCTCACATATTTACTCTCATTAGTTTATATGCAAATGTTTTCTTATATGAAATAACCAAATTCAACTGAAAGTGTGCACATTTTCACATTTACTAAAAGATGCCACTCTGAATAATCATATCTTTGTATTTGCATCTGTAAACTCGTTATCTTTCATGCATATTCATGAAATTATTCTACAGCTAATGGACACTGTGTCAATTATTCTTTTGTGCGGAGAATTATATTCCTTTTATTACAATCACTTCACAATCGGTTGATTCATATTAAAAAGAGGGCTTACGATTAGGAAAGCTATCAAGATGGCTATCATTACCTACCAGAGTGCAGAAAGTATTTTAATTACAATGGACCACAGATTTAAACAAATAATTAAGTTATTTAATTTTTTTTCCCGCAAGTGATTGCGCTTAATGTAAGTCTGATTAATCTAGAATGAAACTAACATAGACAAAATAAATAAATATTCTGATTTGATCACAGTATTTTAAGTCATTTTAATCGATCTCCCATAAAGATGAAGGAATGTTGAAGTAATTAACTGACAAAGGACCTAATTTTTTCAGAAAGGAAAACAACAAACAATACGAATTCGAATTCTGTTTGGTTTACCTGGAGTGAACGCCTCTTATTGAGGTATGCTAAGGTAACGAACTTAGCTATCTCAGCTGCGATTTGTTGAGATCGTCTAAGTAGCTCTGCTTTTCAACCTGTGATTAATTAATTGGCACTGGATATCGTGAACAATAATCCAGGTCGCAAATTATGAAACGTGAACCAACAATTGTATTAATATTGTACGGATCGAATGCAAAAATCAAACCCTTCGACACCTTAAATGTACTGACAACATTTTTCAATTCATTTATTAGCCTTGTCGTTGACCGCATTCAGTAATGTTTCCATAATGAAAAATTGTACGATTCTTCTGACTTGCTACGAATTATGATAATATTACATTACAAATTAACGAATACAATAATATTATCATGGAAAGAGATTGATTATTCTATAGTTGATATGATGTTGAGAGAGTTAGACGTTATTTTATTGAGATAAAGTCACCTGTATGGTAGAATAACGGAGATGCGAACGGAGGACTACGCTGATAGGTTACAAAGTTGTATACATATGCGGCTTTACGTGGCGTAAAGTAGCAGTAATTCCAACCGTAAAGCTACCTTTATAGTTTGGCCGTGTCAGGCTTAGAAACCTTCTTATATAACGATTAATCATTTAGAAGACTAACGGGATAAAGCTAATTTTCCCAAATGAGAAGAATACCAGTCAAGAGAGGGTAAAATGAATGAATGAAAAGGAAGGAAAATAACGTCAGTACTAAGCTAGTGAAATCCAGATTGTGACAAAAGCGGCCAATAGAGCTACGATATGAGAGCTGGCAGACTTTGGTTTCTTTATTCTTTGATAGGTTATTGTTGATAAAATCAGCAAAAGGTAATTAGGACGCGCGGAGCCACTTCAAGTGCTAAAAATCGATTGCAGTATAAAGGCTGATGTTTGAAGTCTTTTGATATGTTTCAAAGCACACTTCCACCCTTTATCTCCAGGTGTATTATTCTCGAAGGTGAAGTCGCTTAACGTTCACAGGTGACTAACGATAAGCGTTTTCCTTCTGTTATTTACATTTCATCGAATATTTTTTCAGACGACAGGAGTAGTTAAATTTTTATTCACAGTATTCTTCAATTACAATTCAACCTCTATTTGGCGTATTCATGACACCGATCCAGTTTTAAGCCTTCTGTTGAATCAAAGTTCACACGTTATGCATGACTACTCGTCCGTTCATTCTATTCTTTCTGCAGTGTTTATTCATCCGTGTTCATTTAATTATTTCACAGGGCGAATTCACATATATGTAGCTTGAAGCGACTTAAATTTTAATAAGTCGGAAATTAAAAATTCAAGATGATTATAAGGTTAATAACTTATTGTAAATACTAGCATTGTAAAATACATTAAATTAATGCAGTACGCACACTTCTGCTCGTCCTAACTGTCACATACTCGTTTTATTGGATGTTTGTCAGACAAACATCCAAGAATTTGATATTCGTAATATCAAACTTAAATGATACAGTAGCCATATGAATATTTGAAAATCGTGCTCAAATTTGTGCTATCAATCGCATTGACAGCAATATATCTTGTTCATTTTCATCAGAAAATGTTAGCAAGATAATTTTCCTGTACAAGACGATAGCAACGTACTTGAACAATCTTTCTCTTTTCTACAAATGATGGGCTTACTTATAATTTTTCTAAATAATATTTAAATATCAAAAAAGTAGTTTTTTTACATTGCGTTTTACTATGTATTTTGACTAATTCAAATAAAATTTATAATTAAGATTAACATTTGTTTAAATCTAGTCAGCCCCGTTTTGCAGAAATCTTAACTATTATCAGTTGTCAATGCCAATCACTCAACTGAATCAGTCAATCAAAAAGACCTAACGATTATGGAACTTAGAATTTCAAGTAAGCTTCCCTAGGTCCGACTCTGATGTTCCTTGTTTCCAAGCACACATCTGCTCGACTTCCTCCAGTCAGCTCCTTCAGCCAGCTCCTTTCTGTCTTCGGCTTCTCCTACCTTTCGTTATGTAGTCCACTCTCTTTAATATCCTTCTCTGTTAAATCTTATTAAATTACAATTGATACATATCCTATGCCTTTCATCTTACATTTATATTGAGCAATCTCAGCGTTTTGCCGCCTGCTGACATTAAAACATAACAAAATTTAATATAATATTATTGATGAAAGTGAGCAACTCGACGAATTCGTAGTTCAAATGAAGTATGACTTTTACTTGTCTGATATATGATTAATTTTTTGCTTGATCCTATCTATTCCCTTCAATCCTTTCAGAGTTGTTACGCTTTCTCCCTGTTATCAGACAATTTCCCACAAAAAAGCTGTTATTTCACAGTCACATTACAAAATATAATTAATTCCAAATTTAAATAAAACAAAATTTTTGCGATTAAAATATTTTTGATTAGGGTTAAGGCCAAACTGTTACCCAAAGATAAATAATGTTGTATTAGACCAGGCTTATCTGATCTGGACATCATGCATCGAGAAATTCGTTCTCAAAATTCAAAATTATATTCAATATGAAAACAGGTTGTTGCGACAGTTTTCGAGAAAAATTTTCGGTTTTATTTTGATTTTACATTCCCTCTTACTCTTAAATTCCTCCTTCTCTAAGTGATGTGTCAGTTCTCGTTTAGAGTTTCAATTTTAAATACACATTTTTATCGATCGCTGTCGGAAAATGTGTGTATATGCAGCGTCACTCTTACCTACGTTGAAGTCCCATATTAGTATTCTAATCGGATTTTACAAAACTCTTGCGGCGTGAAACGGGGTGTGATATAAGAGAATTTGACGAGCTTCCTAAATCAGAATATACACGATACATGAAAGAAATATACCCAAGAAATCTACTAACTTAGGTATAGTCAATAAAAGAAAAATGAACAAAATTACAAATGAATTTCAAAGTGTTGGAGGGAAAATTTTTCCCGAGAAACCTTGCCTTACAATTGTAGAAGCATAGCTTTAATCCCTGGACACATTTGCATAAAGTACAGTTAACATTTACTGAATTATCAATTACCGAAATTTGGAAAACAAAAGTTTCTCATACAGAGAACTGGCTTAGATAGCTCAATTTAGATGTAAGCATACGTTCATTGAGAATGAGAGTACACTGTGAGATGCAGAATCCTAATAAGAATTCTATCCCGAACTTACTAGAACACCAACCACAAACAAAAGATATGAGGAAAAGGGGAATAGTTTGCATGAATACTCGGTATCATCAACTCCTTGCAAACTCGTATGAGATATGAAGGCACTGGCTAATAGATCACCGCTGAAATGCCAACATTCCACAAACTGATAGAATTTCTTGCTCACTGGATGGCTGCTGCAAAGCGATATGAAAAGGAGATGGTTAAGAAATTATTTGAAAACATGCCACCCAGAATGTCAATGTAGCGATAGCAAGGAATAATTTAAAGCATTATAAAAGGTAATTTAAATTAATATAACCTGATGATTTAAGAGTCCAGATGCTCTATAACCTTGATTTCTGTCTTATTAACATTGCCAAAACCGCTTCTACCAACCCCTTTGTTTTGAGGCTCTCCACGATTAAAAATTGTGAACTTTTTTGCTTTGCCATCGGAAATCCATTTTATCAACAAAATTATCAATTAACGTTCTTATTACAAATGCAATTTTGATGTAAAGATGCTATCTTTAAATATTGTAGGTATCTATTAGAGAGGAGGGTAAAATATGACAATTTTCATCTAGAACGGATTTTCTGACTTATATTTTGTTGGTTATTATGAAAATCGAACACATACTTGTACATCCGTGGTAAAATTTGCACTTAATTCATCGTATGACTTATGCAAACTCCACAGGGCATCGTTTAGAATTTCATCAAAAGCCCCAAGGGCATCATTTCTTATTAGCATATTTCTAACCTCATAAGTGCACTTCTTTGTTTGAGTTATTCTGAAGGAAAAGTATAAGGTTTCAATAAAAGCCCATTTTAGCACATCTCAGTTGACAAAAATACCTTTTTCTGACCAACTTAATTCTAGCTACTCTAAAAAGGGGAGAAGAAGTTTTGTCCATCCTATCTTTCAATAATAAGATGGGGAGAGAAAACTCTGTTTTAGAAAACTTATATGGGTTATGTATGGAGCACTCCTCCTCCAGATTTGTATTATATATTGTTATGAATTTCGTAATGCTTCTACCCAATTTATTAATTGTCAAACAGTCCTGAAAAAAACACAAAAGCCGGCCTTCATGCATGTTGGCAATTTTATCCTTTATCTAACACCTGCACTGCGAACTGCATTCCCCGCCGAGTCCCTCTTTTTAGAGTGTAATAGTTACAAGGACACTACCTTCTTTAACAAAACATCATCCACTCTATCTCATAACCGTCTTATGGTAGGTTGGTCCGTAGAGTTGGAAAGGGCTTTAGTCCAAATAGCTTTCTCCATCTTCTATCGGGATCTCTTAAGCTAACGACTCTCCTATTATATATCTATCATTACTTTATTTTAATGGATTAATTTTAGAGCACAATTGCCTGCGCTATGTGACTACGATATTATTACATATGATTGTTTGATTCGTTGGCAGAGTAAATTCAATGATAAATCTCTCCTCCGTTGAAGATAAGCATTTTCAAACGCTGACTAGGAGCAAAGAGGACAAACTCTTTTTGGCCTCTCTGATGAAAATTTCGAATTTTACTTCTCTTTTGACTAGCATGCCATATCTTGAAAATATCCTCACAGGGAGAAAGTAGTCTCTGATTTGGGTGGTTGACCATCTCAGGTTTTATAATTAGTTACTTATTACTATGAACACTTCTGATGACAGTAGTTAGCGCTAATCCAGTGTTGCTTCATTTCTGTAATCATATATCATCTAAATTGACATAAAAAATTATTGCCAAATTTATCAACTGAACTTAAACGCTATTTATTTTCATTAGAGAAGTATATTCTTATTTAAAATTATGTTTTGTATTGGAGTATGGACAAATTTTATCGTATTTCATTTGCAACTTAAGCTCAGTTAGTAGATATTCTGACAAATGTTCCTATTTTAAGTTTAGTGCCGGCAATCTCTCTGCGCGGTTAATATGACATAACTGAACGAAAATTGCTTAATTGAACCTTAACATTATCCATATTAACTCAATCGGCTGGCTCTTTGGTCTATAAACAAAATTTTAATCTTATTTTTCTCCGAAACCCTTGATGGATATAGAATTCGGTGTCTATTTACTTCTAGAAACCTGAATTCTACCGCACATATATTGGTAAATATTATCTGAACAAAGATGATAAATAGATAGACCTTTGTGTTAGAGCTCTTTTAAATTTCACTGATAAGAAAACTAAAGTAAAACAAAATTTTAGTAAATACTTTCCTTTTAAATAAATGAAATGTGTGAAACAAGCACATTAAGACACTTGGTTGACCAGATGTGGGTTTGAGAAAGAGGTAGGACAACCAGTGGGAGGCCTTTCAGAATGTGAAAGGCTAATTATTGGAGGTTATGTCATGGATCCAATCCAAGTAAGAGCTGACACGGGTGTAGATGCCCGGATAACCGGAGGCGCAGTTGACTCCGAAAGAGATGATACCAACCAGAATGTACAGGCCGTCGATACCAGATCGACACATCATTGGGCCGCCTGAATCAAACTGATCGGAACAAAAAGCAAACACATCCAGAATTAATGGCAATTGAATAAAGGTGAGTGAAAAAAATATTTGTCTAATTTAAATGCAAATTTTAATAAGAGGATGCTTGCATGGATCATATATGCATTTATTGCGAATCTAGTTTGTACTAATGTAATGCTCTGTAATTATGAAAATGGAATTGTGACAGAGACGAAGTCTACTGAGTGTTGCGATTCACAAGGCTTCTTACTGCTAACTAAAATATGCAAGTATTTGGCTACTAACCGTAAATCATGGAATAATTAAATACTCAGCCACTCCATACTTGTAATTGCCGGTGTCAATCTACCAAAGTTAGAAGACCGGAAATTATTCAGATGGGTCCTGTTGGGTTGGTATTAGAGGGAAATGTTTTGGAAGGAGTCCGTATCATATAGTTTCAAAAGATGGAGTTTCTGGAATATACAATGAGTCCCAAATTTAGGGCAGAATAAAAAATCTGAGTAAGTCAAAACATCTCACGGAATTATCTGCAAATCTCGAGCTGTTGTGTTTTTCCATATCGGCTTTCAAAATAAGCCTTTAGTTCCGAAGAAAAGAGGAGTATTCAAACCCATAATTTTAGTACTCAAATGGAACCAAAAGCTACTTAATATCTAGGTACTTCAGGTTTGAAAAACTGATATATAACATTGGCAGTCAGGTATCTCCCTGTTTACAATTTTTCCTTGTATACGATACTTTTCGGAAAGTTTCATCAAACGGACTTAATGAAAACCAGATAACAGGTTTATGAAAGTACTTGCATGACGGTGGATAATCTGCGATTCTTATAAAAATTTCGGCGTCTGTAATTTCTACCGAGGGAGTTATTTAGTGTTCATTGTCTGATATCAATCAAAACCAGACCTCCTTTATATTCGTTGCATTTTTACGATCAGCAGCCTGCAATTCTATGGATAACCCCATTATATTTTTCAACTTTCCTATTCTAATGGTTACATGTAAGACAAGTTAAATGGAATTGGAGTATTGCCATTCTCAAAACCCTACTTTTGTTAAAACTTGGAATATTACGTGTAGGTTATCTGGCATCAGCTAACTTCAGTAAAGTTCTAGCAACGTGGCAATCATCTGTGTATCAAATGAAAATTTTCTGCCGAATTATTTGGAACTTTGCAGAGATTGTAATTATTTTCCCATAAATAACTGAGATAATATTTAAACAATATTTCAAATAAATTGAAAATAAAAGATAAAAGAGAAGAACAAAAGTCATCTTTTCGAACTTCTTTTCCTCAATAAGGAAGGGAATTTAAAAATTAAAGTGAAAAATTAATACAAGGGAATAAAAATTCAGAGAGAGAAAAATACGAGGGAGTGGATAAAAGTAAACTGGAGAGAATTTCAGAGAATATGTCCATTAAGCGGTGCTGTAACTAATTCCAAAAATTTCTGCCAAGTTAATTAAATTAACTTTTTCTTTATTCCTTTATTGTTAAAACTGATTATTGAGGAAGGAAGATTAACAATAACAAAATGATAAAAATAACTTCAAAAATCTCTAGGAAGAAAAAATTGCTTTCTAACTTTGCTATTATGCTAAAAAATATGTTTAATACTTAATATTTCTTATTTTGATAGGATACTCATATTCTGGACTCTCATAATTGCGGATTTATAATTAGCTTGGAGCAGGTATATTTTCTATCCCGAAAAAATTATCTTTTTAAAATCGAATTTTCATGACTTGGTCACAACTGGCGGGCACTAATCTTGCATTCTTTCTACAGAGGCCTTCTCAATAATACAAAACCGTCTCCTGATTGTCGGTTCCTAAATCGAAAATAATATTGCCTGGGTCCATGTTGCTATGCAAGCACTGTTTTGACCGTTAAATCAAGTTGCTGCAGAAAAAATTCTTCCTCCATTCGAATTATTTAATCACTCAGGCAAAGAATTTCCATCCTGATCTTAAAATATCCTAACTTTCTTTGCCAACTCGATATATATATATATATATATATATTAGTACAATTCCCTTTGTTACTACCTCCTACAATCAGCTCCTTCAGTCTCGAATATTACCTTTATCTCCAGTCACCTAGCTCTGACAGCCAACTCCCACTACAATTAACCAGATATCAAAACTTTCTCGAAATACACTAATCAAATTTGCAGCCCTCGTGTTCACCCATTGTTATTTTCAAACATTATTCTAATTGTACAGTTTGCCTTTATCTTAATCTACCATCCACGTTTCTAATCTACAAACGCTAATTTTAAGGAAGACGGCAGAATAATGATAACTTTAGCCATTCAAACAGGCCACTTCAAAAATAAAGAAAAATATTATTTGATTTAAATTCTCTTAGCAATTTTGCAGATGTAAATCGGGAGTTTGCTGAGGAAACTGTGACTTTGATTAAATAAACACCTTAATATATAGCTAGAACTTTTATAATGTATTCATTAGTTTCCATAATTTCAGTTTTAATGAGGAGCAGTACTCAGACGGGCGTTTCCGTTTGAACAGATCTTTTACTCGTCGTCTGGATATGCATATTGAGATAAAGAGCATATATGAAGGATATGAACTGAAAATCAGTAGCTAACGGAAGATATGGTTACCATGTGATTAAAAACTGGCCTAATTCTGCAACTCTATCGGAAGTCAAGGATGGGAGCTTCAAAGGGTTTCTCCAAATTATTTCCCCACGGTTATACCTATGTATCCGGAAGTCTAAATAATCAAATGAATTCTAACTTTATAAATAAATAAAAATCTATTTTTGTTAATCCTTACCCTAGAGTTTATGGCATAATAAAAAGTCATCTTACTTGGCAAGCATCCATAGCTTCAGTTTTACCGGCACAGATAAATGTTGGCAGGACTTTGAAATTAGGGTTTATCAATGAATACAAGAGGAATCGGTCTTCACAATCCTCACTTGATAATAATGGAACATTGATATGTCTTAAGGTCGATGAGATGTCCGACTCTAGAATATAAAAGAAGGATAAGATAACTGGACTAGACGGATTGGAGCGAATTAGCAATCCTTCAGTCCTGAAAGCCATTATCTCTTGCAGTTCTCTACCAATGGCCTTCAAAGCTAAGATCCAACCTGGATGGAATACACTCAAATATATCAACACATGAAGTTCTCTTAGGATAGGGGTACCAACCACAACTCCAGGTAGAATTTAATACCTGGTTTCGAGACCGAACTATTCCAATTTCACTTTTTCTTTTCCTTAATGAATGTTATGTCGAAAGACGTACACGGCCAATTCAGTTATGCCTTTGATGCGGCTCTCTTTGATAGAGTCAATAAGAAAAGCTTATTTAATGAAGTACCATTTTCATAATACTGGGAAGTTAAATGTGGATATATTTTGATCTAGAAATTATAAAGCTAGCTTAAGCTGAAAAACTTCAATCCCGAGAAAAGACTCTCCTTCGTAAATAGTTGTTGTTAAGTTTGTCAACTGTTCCGCAGGTTGCAGGTACTGCACCTCCGCCTTCCGATTATTTAATTCTGTTTAGTTTAATTCAGCTTCTATCGTAGCATAATTTAGCAAACATTAAGATGCATTTAAATGGTGATACGGGATGCATTTAATTTTGCTGACCAATAGTAAAATAAGTTTCGAATAAATTGCAGATCCTACCTATAAAGGCCTTTAAAAATAAGCAAATTCATTCAAATATGTGTTAGGATAAAACTACCTGCTCATAAATTTTATGTTTTTTATGCGATAATCACTTCATTAGAAATTGCAAAACGGACGAAAATAGTGGATTCGATGTAATTATAGATAATATCATTATTAATTACCAGTCTCATCTACCTGTTCATGACTGTAAGAAGTTAAGATGAACAAAGTGGAATAACAAGCCACTCAGTTACATCACATGGCTAATAAGCTCTGAATTTGGTGGGAATGAATTCGCCAAGAGACCCAGTGGCCAAAACAGAAGAATACAGCTTTGAAACACTTGGATATTCGAAGGTGAACTACATCTCATATAAGAAATCGGACAATACAATTCTAGAATTTCAATAAGGCAAGATTCTTGCCATCCAGTATGTTACTCACCACCGTTAAACTCCCCGTTTAATCCTTCACCAAATCACTCTGCTATTTTACGTATTCAGATGCTACCCCATGGTTAAAACTTGTACAATTTTTTTGAATTAGCATGATTTATAACGTAATTCAAAGAGTACATAGAAAATACTTCGTAAGACGAATTAAATACATCAGGGTTTGTGGGTTCCACTTGTTGAAAAACTGATTTCAGACAATTAAGTCGGCCATTAATAAGCAAACAATTGTTCTTTTTCGCTTTTAGCGAATTTATTTTTTAATAACTAATTATCTTAAGTGGATAATGACTACTTTTTAATAATAAGCTAAGTAAAAATGACTTATTGATTTATTCAAGAAAATATTAACGAAGCACCTTGTTTTGTTGAATATATTAAGGTAAAATCTAAACAAAAGATAATAATTATCTAGTAAAATATTCTCAATTATTTCGTATTTCTTTGATTGTATGGATAAGTTCTTTGATTGGTTATTTGGGAATAATGAGTTGCGGTGAGATTTTTGTTTCCATATATATATGCCCTTATGACAAAATATTTCATTAATTTTTGCCTTCCCATGAGTACTTATAATTAAAACCCCATTTATTTAATTTTAAAACCACATTTTTTGTAAACAAATATATAAAGAACAATTAATCTGAAATCAAACGAGTTTTAAGATTTGTCTGGAGCGCCTCCTCTTTCTTTTTATTTTCAAAGGGATAATACAATAAAGTAATCATGTTAGAAATGATAGAATATTAATTATATATATATAAACTCTTTTTCTTTAAACCGACCTTGAGAGGTTTGGCCCCAACCGGCAACTGCACAAATATTTCCGGCCTCAAATTCTTCTCCTGGATTAGGTAGACAAGCCGGTCTTACATTCTCATTGAATTGAACGGGTTTCTTCAGCTTCAACAGTGCAATGTCATCCTTTGCATCAAAATTGCCTCCCATTGCTGAAACTTAGCAATAAAATAAATAAAATTAGATTTTGAAATTGAAAATTCTCCTCTCATCGAGCTAAAATGAAATTATTTCCTCTAAAAGTAATACATATAAATTTTAAAATGCCTCCTTTTATATTTGTGTTGAAATCAAATGTCTGGGACAACTCAAGGAAGCTGTAACATTCAAATTGATAGCTTCCGAATTCTGGTCACAAATGAACCACGCATCATTACATATCTCAATTAGCAGAAATGGAATTGAGAAAACTCATATCTCGCTTCATCAAGAGAAGCAGGATCGAAATTGCAAAATTTAAATATTTTCTCTTATATACAGCTATGGATCTTCCTAGTATGTCAATATGCACTTCAACTTATTTCTCATCATTACATAAACTAACTATAATTAAGTTATTAGAACAAGAAATGCTCACGAAATTATATTTGGTTGGATAGCAAGGTAGCTCCCCACGAATATATAACTTTTAACAACATTGAAATCGTTCAGTTCGGATTATTTTCGGATTTCAATATTTTAAATTTGATGGCAAAGGTGATTCATTGCTCTAGAGTTTTGACTATTGCAGAAAGATCCTAAAAGTTTTCCAAAAGTAACTTAATTTTGATGGAGATTATAATCTGAGTTAACGTTTGTCCGACCATGTCTAGTTTTTAAGTTAATAAAAAGGACATAGAACAAAGGAATTAGATAGAAAACAGAGGACTCAATTGGTAATGAATGTGCCTACCCCTATATGAGTATTAAAATAGTGCTTGATAATGATGTAAAAATTTTGTTACAGCTTGATCCAGCAGGAACGTGGGACTTTGATATGGTTAAACAAGGATGAACCAAAAAACGAATGAATAAAACATGACCAAACAGAGATATGTAAAAATAAATTAATTCACTATATATTGAATAAGATAACTTTTATTGCAGTATTAGACCTTTATTTAAAGAGTCTTTGACATCTATAGAGTTTGCTGTGCTCCTGAAATATTAATATCTCAGAAGGTGCCATACAAACACCTTTATTAAAAACTTACACGTTTTTGGATAGGTGAAAATCTCCTCCACTTCATGATCAACCTGGAATTCTTCTGGCTCATGCAAATTATGCTCTCCGACTCTAACAATCAATCTCGAAGGATCACTGGTTAGAGAGGAGTCCAAACTCGAACTAAATGAAAAGTTAAGCATATTAGGCAAGAGTGCAAGCTTTTGAAACCGTGGAAATTTGCTGCAATGAAGCATTAGTCAATTTCAGGTAATTCAAATGTACGTTGGTTATTGATTCATGTTTCGTACAAGCAGTGCTTTAAAATGATTGAGCAGAACATGCTTGAATATGAGTTGACAATTGGAACAAAATTATTTAAACCCGCAAAGAGTGCACCCCTCCAAATATTCTTCCACTTAAAGTGAATAACCTTTACATTCTACAGTAACTTCAATTAAAGATTTTACTAAGCATATTTAAAGAACAAAATTTAGTCATTCAATATAATCCATTAGTCAATAAATCCATTTTATAAGACTACAAATCGCGGCTTTACCAAGGATGTAAGTTTTGTGTCCCGACCCACCGATACCAAACGGTGTGCTTGGCATTCCCACTGTGTTCCCATCCCAATGTCACGTAGACAATTCCTCCCTTAAATACCCAATCTGGATGTTTGTCCAAGTGTGTGGTTACCTCGTAGATGTAACCCCCTTCTGCTGTCCCTATACGGATGAATATTTCTTATAATTTATTTTTAATTAGTAAAAATAGTTACTACCTATGCAGACATCTCTTTACTGACATCCTGTCCTTTGCTAGAATTAGAGCTAGATAGTGTACTGTGTTCAGGAGATATGATAGCAGGAAATTCAACCACCCAATCTTTTAAACTTGGTCATTTCTTGTGCCCTTAAACGAATGAGAACTGGTTTGCAAAATGTGGAATTGCATAGTGCCGACAAATACGAGTCTTCAATCCAAATAATTGATATCTTTTCATTTCATCAGGGCACCTGGGCTTCAAAAAGGCTTCAAAATAAAGAGACATTCCAAATACTCAAGCCCCAAAAATCTTGAATACAAAGCGGTACTCACCGTAGCGTCATAGATAGTTTGTTTCACGAACGAAATATGCTGATATCACAATCTTTTTTCTTCCCATCATCACCCGTCCCAATTGTATTATTGTTACAGCTTTTTTTATTTTATGGACTGATTACAATAATAGGCACTTCAAACATATTTATTCTTCATTCTCTGGGACGTATCTGGTTTAAATTATTCAACAGCTTCTCGTAAGAGGGAGACTCAGGCCGCTTTGCTTTTATTTTTTTTAAGTAGTTTCAAGCTATTGTTAAACTTCACTCTCCTTATTTCACAGGCTATTTGCAATGCATAGTCAAAAATATTAGAGATACGAATTGGAGAAAGAGGAAAATGTCTGTAGTTATTGCCTTCATTTAAAGAGAGAAGAGGGTTCAATTTCACGATTTCGCTCAATAAATTTTGAGGTTTATTCAAAAGGATCTCATTTTTCATCAAGTTTGGTTACTCTGTAGTGATCTCGCGGGTTACCCACGTTTGCTTCACAACTGAACTGGATATCAAACCTATCACCGTTTATTTAGCGTGCGTAAACATAGATCCGAATGCCATTGCTGCAAACTTTTTATTTAAATATGTATCGCCGATAGTGATAAAAGAAGCATTCCTATATTCATATTGATTCACATTCATCAGAATAAAAGTGTTATTGATGAAATTAATCTCTTCTTCAAGTCGTCAAAGTCGCATGTTATGAACAAACTTCCTACATCTTGGCACTAAAATATAGTGACCTTGTAGCTACCTCATTGGTATTTATTTCACTAAGCCGCCAATCATTTTATAGCAAATTTATGTACTTTGCATACTGAGCTTCATTCCGTTCGGCCTATAAGGACCTTTTCGCAATATTCTTGCCGAATTTTCACATATTTGGCTTCACTTTGTTTAATTCATGCTGAGGCCTCTACCTTATTCATAGTGAGAGACAGCACAGCAGGGTTAAGCTAACTTAGTCGCCTTCAAAGTTCGAGACTATGAGTTTGATTTCAATTCGTGCACATCCAGAAGGCAGAAATATCAGCAGCTTTGATAAAGTTCGAATAATAAATGAGTCGGGGGAATTCAGGTTTATCACCAGGGAAGCTTAACAATGTTATTCTACTCAAAGTTGACGTTTGAAAACTTTTCTCCAAAGAGTGCTTCTTAGTTATTAGTAGTATTGATAACTCTTAAGCTGCAGCTCTCGTTTTTAAGAGAAATACTCATAAATTAAACTATCTTACTCAAAGCAGTGTCTTGCAGTTAGAATCCAAGAGGGACTGATTAGTGAACCTCCACACACATGACCGACAATTCTCGAATGGCTGGTACGCGATGAACCATTAGTCGGTGCAGAAGCTTCTTTCATTTTCTTCAGGTGTAAAAATTGTTCGAACAACTTCGGGTGAGCTTGAAGTTGTTCTATTATGTATTGCAGTTGATCATCACTTCGTTTCGACGGTGAGCTCTTAATATACATAATAATAAACCAATTGGATTAGAAACAACAACATTTTAGCTGATTCGAAATAACTTGCATTTGATCAGCACTGTGTAAATATATATACCGCTCTCCACTAGGAATTTTTGAGGGAATAATTCTTTACTCTTAATTTTAACTTATATAAAACGTAATAATTTTTACTTACAAACTCGAAATTACCTAAAACTAACCTAATAGTCATGAAAATATGATAAATTAAAATGAAGATACAAAAAATACCTTTTTAAAATAAAAATATCAAAATAAAATTGTCTTACTTAATCATGATATTTTGAACACCTAATGCCAGAAATTTAAAGATTACGGATAAAGAAAAAAATAGAAAAACAATCTTAATAGCATGATAATGAGGATAAATTCATTAATTTATTAACTATTTTAAATGTATATTTCATTACAAAAATAAGGAGTTATGGAAAATTTTTAAGTTGCCGAACACAACTTACGAGAATATCATTTAAGATTGTTTCAAATAGCCCTGAAAAATGGCGTCCGTTATCGATTACCTCGGCAACAGTTATTTTGTTTGAAAGCACTTAAATCTCGTGCATTGTAAAACTTTTTTCTTTCATCTGCTTTATAATTCATGAACAAAAACCCTTCAAGAACCTTTAAAATATAAAAAATCAGCATCTAATAAGCACCTCTTTTACTGCTCAAAATATTTATGAAGGCAGAAGATTTTTCAAGTTTGAGTATAATGATTGTATTCAAAATACTTTAATTATATAGTAAGAATTATAAGACTAACATTTTATAATGGCCAAATTAGGGCCAATTCCAGCAAAACTACTTCAATAATTTAGCTAAGAAATTTTCCTTCAAATTTTATGTCTTTCATGGGCTACAGGGGACGACAACCCATTTTCAAGTCAGAAGACCAAGAGTTGATATGGCCTAGTGAGGTATTAGACGATCGCATGGAGAGGCGAGAGAGGAAGTTTAAAAAGGGTGAAGAACGATGATCTTATGCACAAAGGCTATAATAAAGTACAGTTAGAGGGGCTCTTTTGCTTTGTCTCCCTCGTGAACCACTTAGTGGTAGTTTTGACAGAACAGGCGTATGAGTCATTGTATGGCGGCTACAGAATATAATGGTGTATGTTCTTTAATTGAATTTTTATTTCGTATTGATAAAACATTCTTTTACCAAAAATTTTTCTTCAATCGACAATCCTTTGAATTTGAGGGAAAATAATTCCCTCTGGGGGTATTCAGTTCCACTTAACGGATACAATTACAGTAAAGATTGGGGAATATGTGATGGTGTTATTGAGTTTTTTTTATTAAAATTTATTATTTTATTATTAAAATTTATGTAAGAAGAATGGATTAGTATTTCAAAATAACACCACTCAATTGGTTAGATTCGTTAAATCTGTGGTTATTTTATTTCCAACCTATTTTGTCCGTTTGGTTTTCGATTTACGCAGTTTTCTGCTATCTCTAAGTATTTATGTGTATGATTCACTCCTCCACTTCCTCATTTGTCACTTGCTTTATGAGCACAGATTCTTTATTTAATCAGTTTTAGTCTAATCATTATAAGAATATTGTCTCCCCTCTGTTCTTCCTTAATAAAAATACTGCGTCACTAAACCGTCTTATTCCTTTCTTTCATGCCCTCTAAATTGGAGCCTTTTCTTTTTCAAATAAGTATTTTTAAGTAATTTAATGAAGCTTGAAATGAGTAATAACAAATGTATTAGAGAACTTCAAATGGGAATATTAACCATTTTGGCCTCCAAAAATCGTTATAAGAAATGATTTAAGGAAAGCTGCAGAATTTTGAGGATTCCTCCATCTTAAAACCCATACTTGAGACTCAAAAATAAAATTATTTTCTATAAATTTAAATGAATTCAGTGAGCAGCACTAATTAGTTTTCGAACGGTCTTAGCTCAAAGTTCCAAAATCAAATATAAGGGTGTAATGAAGAAATTAACCATAAAACCACGTATTTCTCGTTCTGGCGACTATGTACACCATGTAATTATTCCAAATTCAAAGCAGCTCTAAGTAACTAAACGAAAATATTTGTAATTGAAAGTTTCAAGTCAAAATCGGAAAAATATCGAAATGTTGAAGTCTTTATAAGATCCTTTGGGGCTCTCTCTTCAATCTACTTGGATTTATAGATTATACACCCTTTTATCCAATCTGTGCATTCGGTACCATCTTTAAGTAAATGGATTTATTATGCCTGTGGCCCATGTTTCATTTAAATATTTCATTCATTCTTCTTGATCGATAAATAGTACTAATTGGGTATGAATTTAGTAATTTTAGCATATAAATAAGGAATAAATGGAAAAAAAACAATATTTCGGTATGATGGGACAAAGTGGGGAAAATTTACAAAGTGCAATAAAATTCTGTGCTATTCTCCCCTACTCAGCGGCAATTACTTGACTATTCAAAAGACATATGCGTTATCGAGGTGGCTATATATCACTGAAAGTTAATAATAATTCAATGTAAGCATTCAAGATGTGTGAAATAGGAGACCATACATTGTCGCAGTATAAATGCTTTCAAATTAAAAAGTGACCATTAACCTTGGTTTTCCATGTTAAAATTTAAAAAGTCTTACCGGTTCTTCGGGTTTAATTTGGATCGAAACAAGCCATGGCCAGTCAGACTGTCGCGACTCAACCCCTCCGACTATGCGCTTGGAAAGGTCAGTTAAATAATAGCGGTTTCGGCCACAATGCTCCCTAATAGCTATGAAATTTGAAGAAAAAATGATAAATGTTAGCGTTCGTGATTTTACTTAGTTCGAAACTGAGTGAAATGTTGATACGCTTCTTGATTCTACTTCTGTTAGACCACTTCCAGTCAAAAATTCTTGCCTCGGTAAGCATGTACTTGATATGACACCCGGTTCTAGTTTGCCTTACTGTTTATTCCCTAATCTTTACCAAGCTGATTAAACTATTGCCCATTTTGTAAATCCCCTTTAAAATTTGTTTATTTTTCAGTCCATTTGGCATATTTGGAGAAGGACTTGTGCTGCACGAGCATGAATTTTTCCATTATTAGTATCAAAGTATTTGATTAAATAAACAATTTTTATGGCGTTTAAATTTTTTTCCCCAATCAATATTATATAATTAAGAATTATGCAGTGGGTTTCCATAAGTACATTCCTCACTATTTGAGTTCACTGTGAGTAAAATCGATTAATTTTTGTTATATTTGAAATACCTTTGCTACTTACCTCTACCTGCTCATTGTTGTAAGAATATGGAAACTGATCAAGACGCCTTAAGTACCATTCATTTAAATCAGTTGTAAACAGGCAGTGAATAAAGCAAAAGTGAACTCATTCAAAAACTCACGGATCAGATCATTGAAACTGAGCAGCGAAACATTAGAATTTGAATTATATTGCTTTAAAAATAATAAAAACTCACAATTTTAAATTTTATAAACCAAAAAAATTAAGATTTGACCATTAAAAATTAATTTTTTTATTCCTTTATTAGCCACCGCTTCATATCTCTCTGGTCTACGTCTGCAATTAAAAGCGTCAGCTTATGATTAGGAGTTTGTTTTTATATTCTCATGGGTAATTATATTAGTGTATATTAGTGTACCAAACTTCATAACCTAACGGAAAGGTTAAATACCAAATTAAGTGCTGAAGAAAACAATGAACAACAAATATACAGGAAGAATACGACTATTATTATTATTCATTATGCGTCCATATAATGAAAAGAGCTAAAAGTGTCAGTTATTAGATAAAAGTTATAGGATATGTTAGAATATGTTTAGTCAAATAAAAATTCAGTATCTACCAACAGGTAAAATTGAATGCCTGCCCTGAATAAAATATTCAAAAAACGTTCATACTCTTATATGCGGTGGATAAATTATAGTGATATATCGCCTTAATTGACCTCAGAGGAGCTCTGATGTGTTGCTCTTGACTTTGAAAGAAAATAAAATTTTGAGATAGCCGGATCAACTGCTCGGCTGATATCCAGAATTCGAATTACGCGAGCACGAATTCGTTCATTTATGGGGAACTCAAATCTTGAATTGTTTGCCTCAGAATTTGGATTAACGATATTCATTGAGAAAATGAGAGTAACTTTGCACAGCCTGAGCTGAATTGAAATTCCCGTCTTATGATACCCAGACGTAAAACTCTACATCTACCTGATCCCCTTCATTAGGCTAATTTGGCTGTTCTTCTCCATGAATAGAAATTAAAAAAATTTCATACAGCTATGTAAAACTTAGAAAAGATACACGCGGCTCAGAGTTATTCACATTTTTTGAATTTAAATCAAACCTCACACACATACAATTCGTCTGCAAAGACAAAGAAAATCAATTTAATTCTTGAAAAATTCTTCAATAATAGACAATGAAAACTTAAACTTAATAATAAGGCGTAAAATACAAACTAAATACATTGAATCCATTCCATATTTTCCTCTAAAATACAAAAATTAATAAACAATACTTTTATTAAAAAATGAATTTTATCTTTTTCAACCGATAAAAGATTAAACAAACTGACTTATGTTAAGTGAGGCATTTGTGTTTTTTTATATAAAACAGACAATTTTGTAGCGATATCTTATGAACCAAAGAAGGGACAGCCAATATGCTCTTATTAAAAGATATTCAACACAAAAACGAAAAAAACTGTAGAATTTCTTTTAACTAAAAGGGTGCTTTGTGTGGTAAAATTTAAAATTCGAGGAAACCACTCGAATTGGCCACCGCAAACCTAAAACAGTAATATCTTAAAAATGAGGGTATTTTAATTTGGGTTAAATATTTTGAAAAATTAGCAATGAAGTTCATTCGTACTTCAATAGAGATTAGAGTGACATCTAATTAAAATTACTTATCTTGATTGTCATTTCTTTATAATAATTACTATTGATTCGGCATAAGGAAAACCGAGTATAAGTAAAATAATCGATTAATTTTTAAATATTAGTACTCTCTGTAGAACAATATATACTGCAACATCTAATTTTTCAGCCACTAGTAACTGACCGTCAATTTTTATCACCTTTTAAAACTCACATAGATTTTAAACTATATCATTGAATAAATCAGCAGATTAATTCAATCTATTTTAATTGGCAGACCAAGTATTAATTATTCATAATATTTACAAAATAGAAGTTATTATAATTAGAGCACTTTAAATGCATAGCTCGACAATTCCACCAAAGTCACTCTCCATATATAGAAATTAAGTCACGTTACCGTTCTTCAAATTTAGGCTTGATCATATCGACCTAAATAACACGTATCGTAATATTTAACATCTCTAAAGTTTGCAATTTTTACTAGCTTCCTAAAATAGAAGTAACTGGGCAATTTAATGCTTTACATCTACCTATTCAGTGCAAACACTAGTCGGCCATCCTATTTAAGAAAATTTATGAATTGAAAAGAAGCCGCATGAAAAAATTCGCACTGACCTTTACCTTCAAGAGTTTGACGTGAACTTTCCAGAGTGTCTTGAAAAGCGTGTAAATGTCATCAAGTCAGTCATAAAAATATCAGAGTAGTTTTTCTGACTCTTCTTTGAGGATTAAAAGTAAGTTTCCTCCGGTGGGTTTGAAATATAATATTTTTATTGATTGCGAATGATTTGCGCCTTATATGTAAACTAAAACTTATGATTTTGAAAGTTAAATTATTAAAAGTCAGTTAAAGATTTGCACATTTAACAATGCATTCTTATGAAAGAAACTCATAAATGAATGCAAAACGCGATTAATTTAGCAAAAAACCGAACGAAAAATTCATTTAATTATCCAAAAATGAATTATATATGATAACTTACTTTCACCCTCTCGGACTTTGTGTTTTCTTATGTCTTTCAGTAAGTGTTTCCAAAAGTCATCCTGAAAAGAAAAAAATAATATTGAAAGGTTTAATTTGTTTTTATGTGTATTTTGATTTAAATTCATTTATCAGTTAATTTAATTATTAATTACCGGTTTAAAAGATGCAGCAGGTGAAAGAAGGGCGATTGTGAAAATAACTCCATAGATAATTGTCTTTAATTGGAAAATATAAAAATTTATTTTATTTTTATTTTAACAGATACTTTAAAGTAACAGTAGGATTTACTCACAAGATGCATTCTTGAAATTCCATGCAGAGGTTTTGACCTTTCTAAGGAAGTATATTTATTTAAAGCATTGGGCTTACTTGCTTCTATCTGATTGGTTCAAGTAGACAGCCTTTCATTTAAGAGTAACATATTGACCGCTGATACGGATTTAATTATTAGGATAATTTTAAAAATGGAAAACTAAACACAAAATATCTCAATATTCTTGACGAGTGCAAAAATCAAAACATGTAAATAAGTGCGAAATGATGCCAACTCATTCTCAGCTATCTAACCATCCAGAAAGAGTTACGGAAGAAAAAGCCGTCTGACACGATGATTTTAACTAGAATGCAGAAAGATAGATTTTGGTTATAGAGAGTTAAAAAACTGAATTTTAATCGCTTCCAAATATGATTTAAAAAATTTTATCGGGTTTGATCTATGAATAGATATTATGATATGAAACTTCATTTCTGTGAAAGAAAAGTTATAATTGAGCGCAATTTAGACAGAATTTATAGTAATCTAAATGACCATCTTCAAATAAGTAGGAATTTTTTGGAAGTAATTTTTGAGTGATATTGATAGGGCATTTGACATCCATGAATGACTATCTAAGGAATCTATTTGTATCTAAAAAGCTCGAGGTGTGTTACCACCGTCTTTAAAACCCGGTCAATGTGGGAAATATGCTTTTCGTGCCCTCGAACTGATTATAAAGGACAATAAAACGGTCTAAAGGGATGGAGAAAGAGTGGAAATTTAAATGAGGTCATCAAAATAGTCCTTCATGTTCTAATGTCCACATTTCAAGGTTTTTCGGCTGTTTTCAGAGTGAATTCATGTTCATGGCGTTCAGAACCTATTGATCAGTCTTTTATTTAAAGGTCAAAATCTTCTGGTATTAGGAAACTTATGGGGAGATTAGAGCTGACGTGCTACCCAAGATGTACTCTTATTTACAGTATTTCTGATTTGGAGTTAGTTGCTATGTAATAATTATTATCAGATTTAATCCACTTTTATTCTCCTTACATAAATTATAGTTTCCTTTTATGACATATATCTGTACCATAGATTCTGATAATTTTATGCCCCTCTTTAATAGACCACTTTTCAAATAATTTTCAGGAAACTTTTTTGGCACTTTTAGGAAAGCACCGTTATAATTCCTCGCAGATCATTTATTAATCTAAACATCTTCATAAAAACATAATGTAAAAATGTTTCTGTTATTCAAATATAATAAGACTCTTGATGCCTTAACTTCATTGTCTACCTCCTCTTGACTCCCCTTCACACTTCATACCCGATTGGACTTGTTTGTATATTATCACTATAAAGTACAAACTCCATCAAAATTTCAAATAAATTAATGTCTTTGACAAATCGTAAAAACATACTTTAAACATTAATTAGCATTGTTTTATTTGTGTAAGTAAGTGCCTTCAGCAACCAAACATCACAATCCGTAACATATTTAAAATGGGCCCCTTTATATTTTGTCTAACCACTGATATGTTCCCCATTTGCAGCTCTCCAGAACTATGGACGAAAAATGTTCCACGTTCATATAACAGAGGTAAATAGAGTTATTTACTTCATTTGTACAATTCTTAGCTTTAGTAAAGGCTGACTTCAAACAACTTTAGTTTGAAAGAGGTGCCAGCACCACAATTTTTAAAATGAACTCCATTAGAGATGTATGTTTTCTTCTGTCGTCAAAAAGTTTATTTTTATTAAATGTACAGTTAAGGAAACCCAAATGAATTCGGACCTTTGATCATGAAGTACGACATCCAATGCGAAGTATACGTATTTACTTTCAAAACGGCGTTTCAGCTGTCTCAAATCAGTAAAATATCAAGAGCAAGGGCGTGACAACCAAATCAAACACTACAAATTTTAAAACTGATTCCTTCTATTTCACCTCCTCCTTTCCTGATGAAATCCAATGTTGAAAGCTGTCCATTTGAAGTTTTCCGTTTTTAAAGTGGAAACTCATAAAAATTTTCGCTTTCCCTATTTTTAATAGGCCTGAGTGTTTTTAAAATTGCAGTGATTCTTCTCCCGTCACTTCTGTTATAAATTTCTGCTGATTCACCTCTTATCTTAGACAATCAAAAATAAGGACTTTTTGGATTTTCCAACGATTTTCTCTACCCTAAGCTTGCGTCATCACTAAAACTGAATAACTGGACGTCCAATATTGAAAATCGTTCACTTCTGGTACATTAATAACCCGAGTTGATTAGGAATTATTTATAAAAAGATAAGATCAGGGATATGAGGAACTTTTGAACTTAAAATATGTTACCCCGGATCAATGATCAGTGATTAAATTGTAATTAATTGATTAAAAAGGCATTAACATCTGATAATTTAGACTTGATTAGTTTTCCTTTTAAAATAGTTAAAACAAGAATATGATTATGAAAATATACCGAAGCCCATTGTACCTGTTGCTCAATTGTCTTCGAAGCTAAGTAATAACTGAGCGGAATGCTCTCAAATACCTCAGATTGAAGAAAAACAGGCAACAACTACAAATCAAGCCAAACAGGGAATTTTTCGTTACTTAAATCTTCAAATTTTACATTTCAAACCTCCTCTTCTTCATTCGGACAACCCTTATTTCGATGCAATTAATTCAAATATATCAAACACATCTACAATCTTGACAAAAACTGCATTTTGCAGATGGTAAGAGAAAGTTATTTTCTCTTCTCTGAGCGCAACGGCGTATTAACACCAGGAACAATTAAGAAATCCGAGATAAAATGGTCGAATTGTGTCTTATAAACATCCTTGTTTGTGGATATACTCATAATATCTTTTTGGGTACTTTTTTGTTTACATGAGTCAAATAGATCTTTGTTTGCTTTATTTTGAAAAATAAGTGTCTGTTTTCTGACTACTCACTTTCTAAGAATACTGAATAGTCTCGCCATCGGGTATTCTGTTGGTTAGAAATTAAATTTATTTGAGAAAAATAAATTCTGAAAGTAATTATCATGGTTATTAAGGGTAAGGAAAAGATTCATGCAATTCGTGATAGAGCAGGTAAATAAAGAAATCACCAAAAAAGTCCAGTCAGAAATAAAATGGAGGGAATCGAGTTTAATTAGAAAATAAAGTCACCTTGAATAAATTCACCTTACGGAGCTCTTGTAAATAAAACATTTTGGCTATCTCATATCTGCTAGTTTAAGCCTGTAAACTACGGAATATCATGTAAGTTTATTTTGTCTTCTCAACCAATGGAAGAAGAAAGAATTGAAATGATTACTAAATGGTTAATAATTACTGAATATCACAGACAAGCATTTATTGCAGTACAGGGGCCGTATCATAAAATTTGAAGTTTGGAGTGTGAACGGCTCATTTAGTAAACATTTTACGATTTGAATCCAAAGATCAGAAGAAGTAATAACCTTTGGCACTCTGAAGTTGCTTTCAACGTCCTTTTGGTCCACTCACCTTCTCTCACCCCTGCGACCCGACAAACAGGACTCACTCTTGATGCGTATTCAAAATAGCGTATTTGTCATAATTAGTCCCATCTTTCGAATTAAGACTTATTTCAGC
>CAADRB010000016.1:1987284-2085827 GCA_900708905.1 Hymenolepis diminuta | reverse complement strand
CCCCCTCCCAACTTCAGTGTCCATATTAAATTTGTAAATACATTTCAAGCAGCACCTGTTCGGTCAGTAAAACTACTTTAGGATCATGACAAGATTAGGCTTGAAGGTATCAGTTTACAAAACTAATAATCCTCCTAGAAGCAAAAGTGAAAAGAATGGTCTTTTCTAGGGAGTTAATCACAAGGGAAAAAAAGAGGGGATAAAAATTGGAAGGGAGCAGACATCAGCACTGAACGATCTGAAACCGGGTTCATGTAGATACGCTAGGGTGCTACACTTTTATCGTTTTTGGAAATCAGTATTGCAATTTGGTAGAGCAGGAGGTAGAAATGCCCATGCTAATTGTCTTATGGTTTTGAAAAACCTACCGAGAACGCTTTGCGACCACACGTAGGAATTACAAAATATATCAAATTGTCACCAAGAAGTATTTTTCATATGGAGGTCCTAGATACATTAGTGATTTTCCTAGTGAAATGCCATTCGTGGATCTTTCGATGTTACATTCAAATCTTCTAGTCATGATCTATGGGCAATTTTTAACCTCCGTCTTGATTCTGAAAAAAAACATTGAATAACTTTCTTCTAAAATACAGAATGCAGCAGAGTACATGCCGACGCATACAAAAGAAAAACAAAGGAAACTAACGAACTTAATAAAAACATTACAAATAACAATTATTAATTTGAAAATAAAACCTCTGAGTAACATTCAACAAAAATAGGAACAATATGATTAGCATTATTATTTGCAAGGAGCTTGCTTATTTAAAAAGACTATGTACATAACTAAAAGCAATCTAAGATCTATGAGAGTGTTCATCAAGCCACTTCTGCATAACATCGAATGGGTAAACAGGACCTTCACATTTCATGCCACTAATAGGGTCAACGATTTCACCGACAGGAAATACAACTTTTTTCAATTTGTAAACAGTGTTAAATGCAATTGGAGGATCGCACTTCTCCACCAATACGATGTCTCCTATATCCACATCCATGTCCTGCTTGTGGACCCAGAATGTTTGTGTTTGATAAAAATACTAAAACTATTAACACTAAATGCAATACCAACCTTAAGTAAAAATTTGTTCAAGCAAAGTTTGTGAATTTTGACTTTTATTATATTCTTTCTGGAAGCTGTTAGTTCCTGTCCGAATGGGACAACCTTTGCCACAGCTAAATCAAAGGGAGCTTTGACAACTTTTCCACTAAATGATGCTTTCACGGGAGAAACTCCTTCCATTTCAGGTTTGTGGAAGGGGAAAAGTTTCTGAACATGAGGCGCGACTAGTCTCTGGACCTGAGCACTTCTGTGGAACCAATACCGTACCATATTTATTCGTACTGTTCACAGGCATGCTCACTCACTAAAAGCAGGCAACAGGTGAAATATTTTTATTTCGTTAACCATTAAAAATAGTCAGATTTAATGGTTTACCTCATTATATACAATATTTTTCAAATGAATTACTTTTACTAGATTAATCTATACTTACTATTATATTACTGTACAATACAACTTTCGTATTAAAGTATAAGTTTGAAATTCAATAAATCTATTTAATACACAATAAATACAATTTTTGGCACGTCCTATCCTGCTGTTATTTTTGAAAGCACAGAAACAATCTAATAGTAAATGAATTGTGGTGAAAAATAATGAAAATTTCAAACTTGCGCGCCTGACTCCCGCGTAGTGTGTGCATTATTGCTTTATTATATCTCAAATTTGAAAAAATTAAAATTGGAAGAATTCTTACGTGCTATTTATTTGCAAGCAGCTTGTGTAAAAATTGCTTACTATAGTCTCTTTCTGTTGTGTTGGTTGTAAATTTATCCATGAAGAATATGCGGTGATAGCGCTGCAGTTTTCACCCTCAATAAATGTATCTGCCCAGTACTTTGCCAACGTGAATTCTGATGAACTCTCATTACTACAAGTGACACTAATATGTAAAATTTGCAATGAATAAACCGAAGAGAAGAAGACGGAGTTAAATTAAATGATTGGGTTTTGCAAGTCCAAGTGCAACATAAAAATTGAACATATTAAAAAGTATGGGTTAGGTAAGTAGTCTTAGGTCGACTCATCAATACTATTGGTCTCGCACAAAAATATACTATCGTTCCACAATACAATCACATCCTTCCAACATTTTTTGTCAAGTTTACCAAAGATTAGAATAAAATCCGCTATTACGCGGATGCCTTCTGCAGGAATTTAGACTACCAGCTATCAGCAGACAACTACAGTCTCAGGGATCCAAATGATGAAGTAGAGGGTAAAGCAGAATTTAGTGAACAGTAACAATCAAGAATCGAGTTGTTTAAAGGGAGTGAGAGAACGCTAACGAAAAACAGAACGAATAAAGAAGGGAATATGCGGGAGACGTGAGAATCGAGCGTGCGCACCACCAGTCTTGTAATCGACATGTGCCGGGTTTTACAGACAAAAACTGATTTATCACGAAAGAGACGAGTACGAAACCTTACCCAATATTCTCCAACTGAAACGACTGGAAAAAGCTCCAGCAAATGTAAAAGCGTAAAAGTGACCTTTATCAGAAGCTATTCGAATTAATGCTGCTCAACGAGTATTTTCGAGAAATATTTAAGGGCATATTTAAATGACAGTGAATCGCCTATTTTCGCTGGAACATATCACATTTGTTATCAGTGATAATTACATTACAACAGACGATTTTATATAACTGCCATAAATAGCCCTGGCAACAGTGAAATCAGCGATTAAGATACGACTGTCTTCATTGCCAACCAGATATCAAACCAGCTTTTTATGCAAACAAAATCGGTGGCAATTATAAGTATTTTACTAAATATTTGAAATACATTTTCATAAAAATAATGATTCAGTTGATCACACGCAATTTTTGCATAGGCGGAATAACAAGTCGGACTTCCCTTCCAATATTCACTTTGTTCAAACGCCAATAAGAGTTCACACTAGGAGTCGGATCATTTTCAAATGTGAGACAGATTTGTCTCAAGAATCCAGGAGATGCTAACCACGCGCTCAATCCAACACTAACGGGGTCTTTTGCGTCTTCATTTACTCGGGACACATTAGACACCACTTGCCGTGTAAGTAATTCCTCAAGGCCAAGCAAAGTAGCTAATCTTCTCAAATTCGGACTCGAACTTGACAATTTTAGCTCGCCAGAATCAAAATGACCAAGAGCTGTCGCAGATCCATCCGAAATGATAACCTTGAGGATAACACGAACAGAGTCCTCATCTTCTAGATTTATAACCTTAAAATTCAAACACCGAATTATATGAACGAGACATGTTTTCGGTGTCTTTTCATCACACAAGAAATCCATACGGGGAAGTGTCGGCTCTGGGGTTACTTCAAATTTTTCACTAGTATTTCGAGGTACGCAGACGCTGCACACAGGATTCACATATTTGTCAGAGAAGCAGCGGCACAGTTCTAGAAGGATTTTATAAGCTCTTATTTACTTTACCTTGGATATCAGAGGCGGCTAAGTAGGAAGACAAAGAGTTAGGAGAAACCTGCAATCGATTAGGTGACAGTGGGAGGATAAATCGCGATCCTTTAAGACAGGCTTTGAAAATACAGACATGTGTTAGACGAGGAAGGCGTAATAGTTCATCGGCAGCTCTGTTATTACTTTCGCTGACAATAAAATCAATACGAAGAGAGGATGACGCTGTTCGATCATGTCGATAAGAATCAACCAACCATAGGCTGACTTTTCTTCGATTGATATTTGCAATCTTTTGTTTGAGAACGTAACCCTGGTTTAAAAAAATGTAATTTAAACATCCGATGTTGATTTGATAGTTATGCCTTCTGCTATTTTCAAACGTACCTGAATAGAGATCATTACACCTTTGTTTTGTTTAATGTCACCTTGAAAAGCGTCATTTCTAACAAGATCAAGCACTTCACTGACACCGAGAATTTTCCAATTATAGAGCCCAACTAGATGGTGACAAGAACTGCTAATTGGTGCACCCTGAGGTTCCCTCACTGGCAAGGAGATTTGATTAGAAGTTTGATCTAAAACGATAATTGAAATAGCGGTCAACGAGAACATCTGACAATTTATAGGTTACAAAATCGATACCCCTTAGTACACATCTAATAAACGGAGTGACCAAACATTCTGGCTAAAACTGGTTAACAGAAAAATAATTGATAAGACTAGATCCAATATTAGAAAACAGCTAGCTTAACAAACTTAGGATACTGAGATATATATTCGTATAAAGCACAAAGGACCCAGCGAATCACTGTGATAAATATTATGTTACAAATAGAATAATTTTTAAATCAAAAAGTATTGATTAAAATCAACCATTTGCGCTTGTACTGATTTATTTATAAGAAAAACAGGAGTGAATCTATTTAGTAAAAACTAACAAAGGGGAAGGAAGATGATGGTTAACAGGATACGGGGATTAAATTAATCATATAGTAAAATAAATGAAGTGAGATGAAAAAACGTCGACAAATTTAACCAAACATAATTTCAGAAAATTAGTTCAAGAACTACCACACGTCTGATCCATTTGATCGAAAAAATTAACTGATATTCTTATTTCTAAATATTTGATATTAATGTACTACTTTAACTACTGTATTTGTCTAGGAGGGTGAAGAAGAATGCGTTCTTGAAAAGTAGAGATCTCTCCGGAGTTCGAGTTATGATCTTCGCCTCTGCAAGCAGAGATTTGTACCTTTGATAGTACCACGTAAATCATAAATATCCGCAGAGTTCAATAGCATTATTTCCATTTAAAAGTGAAAAGCTGCCTTTCGACCTGCTCCAAATAGATTCAACCACAAAAAGGGGCAAAATCATTATGATATCAGGATAAAACTTATTAATTTCTTTTGCATCTTCTAACATTTAAAAACTGCACTATTAGAAATTTGTGCATCGTATCCCTTGGCGAACGGCATAAGAGCCGAAATTAACAACCGTTACACATGATACGAATGATCATCAGCTTTTTGGTTGGGAATTACACCAGTCGGAAATTATTCAAGAGACAATTTAAGATTTATTAAATCCCAAGATCATTGAAGGAAATGAGTTTTTAGACCTTACTTTGGGCGTTCTTGAGACACGGATAAAAATCCCAATTCATTCACCTTTTTTGCTAAAAGGAATCAATGCGGTTAAACAAAAGCACTGGACGTGTACGGGAGAATTTCGATCTTATTATCTCTGACTTCATAGATGTTCCTTCAACGTTAAAATCTTTTAACACATTGGTTTCTAGAACCTTCGAGTTAAATTGTCCCTACCACTTCATTCCATTCTATGATAAATTTTACTTTTACCTGAAGAATTCCAACATCTCAGATGAATCCGACGACCAATTGTAAATAAACCACAAGAAAAAGCCCACAGGTCTAACGGGCTACACAACTCAACATCCTGAAGACTGCTGGAGACCGAATTGTGCTCACACCGGATTGAGAATTTTGAACCGTCAGAAGAAAGAGAAGAGACATAGCGCATGATTATAGGTCCCGATGTGTTATTTTCTCGTTCTTTTTCAGAGAAACAGGAAGAAACTTGCGTGATTAGAGGTTTTGGAGTTGAGTCGCAGAGTATACAAATTTCTGGGATATCTGAAAGACTGCAAGAATCAATCCATTTGGGTAAGATAATCAGAAAACCTAATGGAAAGGAGGGTAAAAATTAAACCCACCAATGACCAAACACGCGGATACAATCGCGGTTTTGACCGTTTACACTTTCACTGATAATAAGATGGGGCTGTCTGATCAAAATTATTTCACCAAGAAGGTTCTTTGAAAGAGTAGATTTGGTTAAGTTAGTGAATACCAAAGGTATTTCTGATGGTTGAGTAGGGGAAGGGAACGGTGGTTTAAATACTAATTCACCGGTTTTGGGTTTCATTTCGGGACAACCGATCAAAATAAACTCTTGATGGGATGCGACAGTGATAGGCTCGAAGAACTGGATTTTGACACCACTAAAAATGGAGGAAAATAAGGCCGAAAAACAAATAATCGGATAAACAGAAAAACTTACAGCTGTCATGCAATTTTCTTTTACCCTTCGACATAATAAAGGAAAATCTAAAGAATCAAAGCATTCTAAAACTCCATTCTCTAAAATTTTGCCCATTTCTAACATTTTAAAACAATTCAGAGAATAATGTGTTCGTTAATTTATCAGCATCTGTGTTTATCAACTTCATTAGGACAGAGTCCAAAACAATTTAAGATCTTATCATAAAATATTACTCACTTGAGATTAATACACTCATTAGTTGGCTGAAAGAATGTGCGGTATTCCGTAAGATCAGAGGTTGTAAGGATTTTGCATTTATGATTAAGAGTTGGGGCAAATTCACAAATGCGAATAAATTCATCAGCCAACCGAATTGAGGGGAGAGGAGGAGAAATCGACTCCGGGTATATATCAGCCAAAATAGACTTCGTTACTGAATCAGCTTTTTCGAGAGAATAGTCATCAAGAGTAACATCGGGAAAACTCTGAAATAAGCAACATATACTACGTATTTTATTAAGCACACAAACAGATAGTAAATCATGCAAAACTATGAGTGAAAGACTAATCATCCCATACCAAGGTTCAGCCCCTAACGACATAAATTCAAGCCAAATTGTGTTTTAATGTGTGCTACTAATATCAATTTCAGTAGGGGAAAAAAAACAGATAAACATACCAACAAACTGTTCAGTAAAGAAAGGCGTAGAAAAATGTTGGAAACGGAAGTAGAATCAAGACTAACTCCGGACGGGAAAGTATGGAAAACACCATCTTCATCCTTCCAAGAAGAGAGAATACCAGGATGAAGAATACAATTATTTAGCATCCATACACCATATAAAGTAAGTTCAGTTGCGGGAGAAAGATTAGGTAAGAAGGATGGTAAAATTGCCCGCTTATTTGTGCGTTTACAATCACTAATTTCAATAATACGAAATTCACAAAAAGATCTGACGATTTTGATTCTGACAGAAGGAAGTAGGTTATCAGGCCATTTATCGCATACATGTTCAGAAACACTTGCAATTTTTGGAATCAGTTCTAAATAACTTTCATTGGCAATGTAGCACCAGACCTCCGCTTCGTTTGGCTAAAATTTCAGGTTAAATGCGATACAAATACAAACCTTGTTACCAAATAGTATGGCTCGAGAAAGTCTATGAAAACGAACGTACTGATGCATCAATCCATCGATCTGAAGCAAGAAATTTTCTCGGTGCAATCGAAAATCCTCATCTCTAGACTTCCAAGCAATGATTATATTGTAAATTGGATTTTTGCAGAAGCAGTGTAGAGTAGTAGTCACTTTCACCATAACTGTGTTTGACGCACCGACGATGAATTCAGGGCTTCGAAATTGGATAAAGCCCCCAACCTCCTCATCCATTTTCTTAATTAGCGTGATGAAAATACAAAAAATACTGTTAATGAATCAACGTGTGAAAGCTTTAAAAATGAAATTCTTGCCTTAGGTCATATTTACTGCAAATGTAAATATAAAACCAGACCAAAAATTAAATATTCACTACGACTGAATGATGGAAAATTAATTTAAAACGGATAATGGGAAAAATTAACTAATATTTTTACTGAAAAGTTTTATTGTCGAAATCTAGTATAGCACTAAACAGACAAACCCCGCAGTTCATCTTTCGCAAAGAGCGCACGACTCATCGACCACCAAATCCGATGGGTGCAAACAAACTGATTTCCATTTTAAACTTGAAAATAAGGGGTATTTTCTATTTAGAAAATATAGCGCATAGGTCTTCTATGATATCACGGGAAAAATCATGTGGGGCTTAAAGATTGAAATATTTCTACGGTTTGCGACATTAATACAGTAATGCACCAATATATTGATGATAAAGTGATTCCCTATTTATTTATGATAGGAAAAGGTTTAAATAGGCTTGATTCAAATTCTCTTTCAAAATCAACGATTGTTCTATTTAAATGAGAAAGATCAAATAATGTTTATTCATAATATATACGTTATTGCCAGATTGTAATGAAGTTTCTAACTCATTTTAGGTCGTTTATGAGCTAATTTATTGTTAATTCTTCTGAGGCTGGTATACTGACAGCCTTTATCTATAAGAATATTTATTCGTATTCCACCTTTTCCATTTTATATAAATAATTTATAACATTAGTTCCTTTTTTAGTTCCTTTCCAAAAATAGTCTTCGAATCTGAGCAACTACTGCATCATTAATACCCTACTGTGCAACCAAAAATATTTAAATGACGGCCTATGTTGAATCAATCGAGCTTAAAATTTATACTTTTATTCTTGTTAACCAATGTCAGCCAATTTAACACTGCATCATTGCTCGTCTGTGCTTAGTGGATTTCTCTATGTGGTGGTCTCTTACTGTTATGTTTGCAATTTCCGCTACTGCATGTTCTCTATACTACGCTATTAAAATAAGATACGATTTGGCCAATTATCGAACCTCACTTCTTCATTCGAACTTTCTAATTTTACCATTTTTGGTGATGTAGGATGTAACGTCTTGCGTTTATGACCAGTTTTACCTGTTGCCACTAGCCTCAGTGAACGTCTTGATTCTAACGACCCCTAAACGCTCTAAGAAAGAAGGCAAACAACTTATGACTAAACGAAAGCCTCTTTATTCGCTTTATTGTGAAATCAACTCTTTGTATACAAATGAGATATACGACTTGATTACTCTTATTATTAATAGTCAGTAATAGAGCGCAGTAAATGCTCCTTTAACAGGTACGAATATTAATTTAGTGCCAGATTGACAAATTCAGTTAACGGGATTTTATGAGTTCTATTCAAGGGTTCAAAATATTCGATAATACTTCGTATCGTGGAAAGTTTTAAAATGGAAATTTTACCTTATTTTCTGGAATCGGCTCGAACTATTCTGTCATTCGTTTTAAGAAATCGTTGAATTTACTCACAATTATTTGGATCGGATTAAATCACTTGGTTGTGAAATAGATAAGATAAATCAATTGTGAACTTTCGTTGATCAGCATTCATGCATCTCTAAATATATACTATAAAGTTGGTTTTACTTGTTCATCTTGCTATATTTTAAATATGAAAACTAATTTTAAACACACTTGTGTGATACAATTTTTCATACCGTGCATTCCTTGCAACTACTTGAGCACTACAAAAGTCTATTTAATCATATAAATTTGATGATACTTTATCTATGGGAGAAGATTAATATGTGAAATTGGCAGAAAATTTGATAGCTTTAACTGCAGTACTTAGAGTTTTTATTTTTTTCTCAAATGTTGTTAACGTGACTACACTTTTATTAGCAGAAATAGAGCTTATTACTCACTGTGATCAACGTACAATTCTGCAGTCAGAGGTCACGAGATTACGGGCCATCGGCGTACATCCAGTGGTGTGAGTAACCAATCGTCCTGGTTAATTCTAATCAACAAGAGGTGGTAGAACGGAAATTTCTATTAAGAGGATACCTTCTCCATACCAAGTCAAGTACTGGAAACACTTACACGTTCATAATATTATGCTGCTGTTGGGGTACTAAAACGTTATATACTGAATTACATAACAAGTTACCTGAATGTAAACTCCTAAGGAAGATTTTAAAAGCTGATTAAATTATTAAAATTCATCCTAAGCGAACCTTGATGACCCATGCTATGTTAAGGTCACATTAACTTTTATCATAGAAGAAAAATACATCTAAAACTGTTGACCAACCTACCAACGCAGTGACCTGACCAATAGATTCTGGTCGCTGGGACCATGAATTCACTAGTGATACAAAGGATAAATCCTGAAAAACTATCAATGAAACATTCCAGCATGATGTGGAGGACTAAGAGAAAAAAAGACAGCCAGAACTCAAAGAATCAATTTTATTAGACTTTTCGACGCTCTGCTTCTACTCAATTCCTTATCCTTAACCAATACTGTTGATCCGCGAATATTGTGCAAATGAGGAGGATCGAGTGACTCAAAATAGTATGTGATAAGCTGTAGAAGCGTTCATGTGCAAGAATTTGAAACATATATTATCGCTAAGAATTATTTTTCAAATTCCCATGAGTTATTCGTGATTGACTATTTTCTGCCTGACTTGATATTTTCATACAGCTCAGTAATTATCGAAACTGCTACCAATTGGGGAGATCTAATCACCACACAAATATTAGCACATCCATCAAAATTTTTTGAAAGACTCAAAGGACCTTCAGACAACTGTTTCTCGTCCTTTAGTCTCTTAGTCGTCATGCTTCTATCCCTATCATCCTAACTGGATTCCCACAGTCTTTTAATATTGCCAACTTCATACTCACATATAACCACGCGAAATCCTACTCCAGTTCCGATTATGTTCTAGTTGAAATCACACAATTGGACTCTCATCCCACATGCATGTGCTTCATCCTGTTTCTCCTACCATCTGCTTTTGTAGCCCTCTTTCTTTTTTATAAGTACAATCTTAATTAAATCCTTCGTTTGCCTCTTACTTACTTAGCTTTACATACGATAGTCCTAGTATTAGCCTGTAACACGTACGTCCAAACTCATTACTTCTGTGTACCTCCTACTTGACTCCTGAAACCCTATAATCTTATTGATCCCACTCTTAAAACTCTCCTTATTATCAACCTTTCCATCACCGACGCGGCGGTTCGGCCATTCTGAGTAAACACACTTCTTCCCCCAACTTCGAGTTAAACGAACACGAAAGTGCTGGATAAAAGTGAATAATTTGTGTACAAGAAAAATAGAATTTACAATATATTGCTGACCAATCTTAAAATTTGCATATCTGTTAGTGTGCTAATTTGCAGAGTCGTCGCCATGCATAATTTTGGAGTAAAGCTTACCCTTAAGGTATTTACGTGCTACTATAGAGTTCCGGGATTTGTGGTTATTTTAAAGGCTAGTAAAATTATAACAGAAATTCATAGGATAATTATAATAATACTCATATCTAAAGCGGCAATGTAATTCCCAATGTAGAATAGTTGAAGTACTCGCCGCTGTACCTTAACAGTGCAATGATTATGCTAAGAAAACCCGGTATTTTGGTCAGGTAACCTGGTTAAAATGAATGACTTCATACAAATAAAACACGACGAAAACAAGACATTACAGTCCAGGACCTAGTTTAAGACAGCTGTCGAAAAAATAACATGGTTATTCTTCAAATCAATGTTACATTCATTTAACATAAATCACATTAGATGAAAATATAACTGACCCTCAAGTATTCGCGCAAAATCACAAAGAATTTACATGAACAATTTGCGTGAATACATTAAACCCACACAGTGAAAAGCAAAATAGAAAAATTTAAACCCACTACACGTATTTCACACAAGATAATAATCATCAAACTTTTTGCACTTTATACAAGTCTTGAGAGTAAATAGTTCCCTTTCTCACTTCCTTTAGTCTAAGTGGGGAATACTCATAGCGACTTCATTTCCTACTTACATATACCTGCTATTCTGATTCAGATATTTAATTACCCCTTTTTCTACTTCCTGCGCATGACTCATCCCCTGATATGTAAGCTGAAATATCGAGTTCCTCATAACAGAGCACCTATAATTTTGAGTTTTCTGTCACCTGACCAAAGATTCAGTTCACTGGATGCAAGACTGATGCAGACTGTTCATAATCTTGGAATAGTGTAATTGGTAAACATGACAAATTACCTCAATAGTGGTGATTGGAGCCCCTCCTGCAATATATGAATGATCTCATATTTGTCAAGACGTAGAGTCTAAAAATTATGAAGTTATACAGCGAATGTTCTTGAAGGTGAGTACATTTAACTATTACCTACTGAACAAGGAGAGAAACAAATCATATCAATTCATGCCAGAGGATAACGTTCACGTATGTCAAGTCAAGGATCACGAATTCGATGCTAATCAATAAGCGACATGAGCAGTCATAAAAGAGGAAGAATGCGAGTTTCTATTCTGTGGCTAGAGAATGCAATTTTTCCATCAAAGATGAACCTCAGACAGACTCCATTCATTGAGTTTAGATCCCACTGATCATTTCACCAAAATCAGAGTGATCAAGAGACAGATTTACCAAGTCAGAGGTCACAAAATCGATGCACAGTCAGTGATATGGAAGACCAAATGTACTGACTAACAAGACAGGTGGTAGATAAGCTGGTCTCATCAATAAGAACCAGTTCAGGATATCCTTCCTTCAAATAAGTCAACACTTCCGTTATTGGGCAGAGGGCAGATCATCATCAGCGTCTCTATAACAATCAATATGCACACATGCCTGAGCTGCTACAACACAATTACTACGGGTCTAACGTGAAAAAATTTAACGTTTTATTTTTCCTAAAATGGTATCAAATAAACTCGTCAAGTTAAGCAATACTAGATGTACGGAAATGCAGTTTCTGGTAAAACGGAATCAAATTATAAAGACGGGAACCCTTTCAAAAACAGTAAAAATAAACACAGTCAAAAATCTGTCAATGAACAACGAACTGACTGCTTACACTAAAATCTCCACAGCTTTTTAAAATTAAAATGTGCACATAAAAGCAAAAAAAACAATAAATTCAACTCGATAACTATCAAAGTTCATAACAAATCCACAATTTAATGAAGGATAGAGTAAACGAGGTGTACTGACTGTTTAAAGGAGACAAACGTACAGGTGCCCCAATAAAGCGATCATAAAGAGCACTAATGCAGGAGTTTTGAAGAATACTCAAGCGGACTGGAGGGGAACAAACACGCCATATATTTGTACACAAGGTAGGGAGAACATTTAAAGCCAGTTTACTTTTCATAATTGGCGTTTCCCAAATCCGCCACTTCTCATTGGTGCCTTGAAATTGGCCGCCGCTTGATACTGAAGTTGATAAGCCAGAGGATGAATCTTAAAGCCGTACAGCCTAATGAGGGGCGAGAAGGAGTAAATATTACCGATTAGGCTAAAAATACTCAACCGTCTTATAAACTGAATGATAAGAATTGAACTCACCTAGCAACGAACTGTTTAGGAGCCCGTTTGGGTCTGTATTCTGGATGAACAGCAAAGAGCATATGAGGGAAGCCAGTTCCAAAGTAGGCGCCATCAGTGTGATGATGGCGAGTTGATTTTGGAGTGTAGACATCTTGACATCGTGGGCAGTAGATTTTAACCATCGCTTCGCCAGGAATGTCAGAAAGACCGATTGGAAGGCAGGGCTGGTTATCACAATACACTCGTGGACAGTAACCAAAATCTCCTTGGAGCCACTTATCCCCCATCATAATCAGACCACGATTTGTGAGAATATATCGAGCATGGATTAGGCCATAGAGCATTTCTGCGGCCTGTTCGATAATATCAGGTTCATTTGTGTCATTTACAATTTCATCTACTGAGAATAAGAGCTGTTTATTACATCAAGAAGCGTAAAAAGGGAAAGACCAAATAAAAAATAGGGCTTATCTCTCATACCGGGTTCCAAATCCAAGATCATATCAAGTGCAGCTCGGAAATTCGGTACTTGCTCTGAGAGGCCAGTTAGATTGAACCTGTCCTGGATGTATTCTTCGTCTACTTCACAAAAGAATTCATTTCCGCGAAGTCCGCAAAACCAAAGAATCCATGAAACCTCTTCACTACTACTCATCCTTGACTGCGAAGTAAATGAGGATGCAGAAGATGAATCTGATTGGCTGATAATGTCTAAAAAAGAAGCTTTTACGTTTATTTAAATATAAAATGGAAGAGTGGGGTATTCCGAAAGGAGCAAGTATCAGTGATTTATAAAAACAACATTATTTTAAATAAGCACAACGTCAATCACCCTAAGCAAGCTCACCGAAAGGATCGAAAATGGTGCAGACTAAATAGATAACGAGCGATATGAATGGAGGGAAGGAGACTTTAAACAATTCTGGTGCAAATCAGTGCATATTATTTAAAAATGATCAGAAATAGCAAGTAAAATATAATCTGTCCCCAAAATCTTTAATTTACAATTCATTTAGGTGGGAAAATAGTAATAGATTAAATATTTATTTACTATTTAATTAGTCCACTTCCGAGACTAGAAACTATATATTCTCTAAAATATCACCCAGTTTTAATATAATATCCAGGAAAAAACGTCAAAGTATCAATAACATCTTACATATATTTTCATAATGATGCAATCTCACTTGAATTCTCACTCGCATATGCATGAAATTTTGCCTGGAAGTTACTTTCCATTTCATTTTAACATCATTAAGATAGTGTATGTATAGAATAATCTAATCAATCTCATAATCTTTCACTCCAAATGAAACAAATCAGCATAAAGATGGAAACCCGTTTGGTTAATCTTTATTTCACAAACAAAGGCAAGCAAAGAAGAAAAAAAGAATTTTTTGGCGAACATTTATCCTGATTTTGAAATTTTATTCCCCTAACAAAACCACATGACATAAAGTAAAAAATATAATAAATTGTTATTTGCCATAAATTTCATTAGGGTTCTCTAAGAAATTCCTACATCCATATGCACAAAATAACGTCAGGAATATGGATAGCTAAAGAAGTCTCAAAATCAATATTCATTAATGTCTAATCAACAAAATGATGAAAATGTCTGTCGTTGACACCACATATTGCGGATATTCAAAATTAGAATGTATGAATTTTTCATTGGGAAAATTTATTCACAAGTTTTGTAGTGGTAATTACATAATAAGCTGAGTAGTTCGACTGAGATTCTATATGAATCAATATCATCGAGCGTCTGCCTTTTACAACTATAATAAGTGTCATCTAAATCTAATTTGTCATCGTCTAATTCGATCAATGATTCGAATTCTTGTATGGATAAAACTTCCCAAAATTAATAAAAATTGTCTCGGGAATAATGAAAGAATCCTGGTGCCGCTCTTGGTAGGAATTGGCATTCCATCACCCTTCACGTTTACCAAACTTAACCAGTTGGTTGACCGTCCACGTTGATGGAACTTCTGCGACTAGCATCGATTTTATGGCGTCTAACTTAATATACGTACATTTCTGAATTAAAAAATTAGTTACAAACCACCTTATGATTAAATTCCCGAAATGTAATGAAAAGATCTCTAATATCTTAACACAATTGAGTGAGACCCTTTGATTCGCTTTATAAAGCTCAGTTTCAAACAATCCTTTAATTACATTGTCATATTTAAGAAAGTGTTGATATGATTTTCAATCTTGTTGTTATACATTTTCTCATTAGTAAATAGTAACGATATGGAAAGTTATCCATTTATATATTATTTCAGATAAATTAAATTGAATTCAATATCTTATAACGTCAATAAGTTCATCAAAAGTTCTTTATTTGCTTTTCACTTTTTAAATAACTTTCTTTATTAATTTACAAAATTGTAAGCGGTTTGGGTCAAGTTCGATAATCTAAGACAGATGGAAAAGTTTCATTAAAAAAAATTTGGACCAGTAGTTCAAAATATATTCATTAAATGTCTTCTTCTAATACACTATTAAAAACTCTGTGAAATCAATTGAGAAATAGTCAGAATTAAAATTTGGAAAGTTAATTACGCGAAAACAAACAACTATTACCAACTTTTTAAAAACTTTTTATATAAATTTTATTTTAACATTTCTTAGAAATAAAATATTTACAACAAATTAGCTTAACAATCTAGATGATTAACCCAAATTTTTTATGCAGATTGTCATATAATTTACATATTTCTTTAAATAAGCACTTTAGCGCTCAAAGTGTTAGCACATTTAGCGTGTTGAGCGATGGTATGTTCTGTTATGCGGTTTGTTTATTAATCTTTGGATTATCTTTTTAGACAGATAACGTCTTAATTCGGACACGTAAATTTATGTCAAATCGTTTGCTTTCTAGGAAGCAAATGGTTTTGGATGTCTTCCATCCTGGACAGTCCGTTTTGTCCAAGAAGGAAATTAGGGAACGTCTTGCCAAAAAGTACAAGACAACTCCTGATGTTGTTTTTGCATTTGGTTTCCGAACCAAATTTGGTGGTGGAAAATCATCCGGGTTTGTCAACATCTATGATTCCTTGGATTTCGCAAAGCGATACGAGCCCAAATACCGCCAAATCAGGGTACGTTGGTCTTTATAACGAGATACATTGTTCATTACAGAATGGCCTCGTCGAGGCAAAGAAAAGTGCTCGTAAACAGCGCAAGGAAAAGAAGACTAAGTTAAAGAAGATTCGTGGTGTTGCTAAGATTACTGGTGTTGAAAAGAAGAAAAAGAAGAAGAACTAAATCTCTTGTACATTATGGTTGTCCATTAAATACACCTTTCGACGGATATACTTTTGATTAATTGTGTAAAATTACACATGGTACTGTTGTTCGTCTACCCTGCACAATTAGGTAATCGCTTTTGCTCCTTTAAATTCATTAGTGAAAAATTGTCTGGACTTGTACATTTACGGATTGCTCTTGCCTGATGTTTTTGTTTATTCGTTTGTACTTGATTTGGGTATTACTGATATTAATGGTGTTCAGTTAATGTTTAGGTGATGTATTTGTGCATATACAAGCGTTCTTCGAATATAAGTTTTCTCGCCTTCCAGCTGTTTGTTAGATTACAGCGTGTGCAGTTTTGCTTAAATTATCAAAAAATAATTTACTTAGACGACGAATCGGCTCTGATTATTGTGGCTTTATGGAGAGCCACTGTTGGTAGGGCTGGATGTAGGAACTGAGGTTTTCTGTAGAAATTAGTTCATAATTTTCCCACCATGTTGGACGGTTGTGAAAATACACTAAGACACGGAATGCGGGGTCGGAGCACTTATCTGCGCCTGTGGCGGAGGGGTGTACGCGTATCTGCTACGACATGGTTGGCAAGATTGGGAGATAATTAGTGATATTGATAAGCGATCACACTGGTTACTTTATGCAAACAGGTAAGGCAGTAGAATATGAACTTCTCAGACTGGCTCCAATACATCTTTTCACAGTCCCGTTGGGCTGCTGCTATTACTTAATGGGCTTGGAAAGTTTTAGAAGAATGTTAGTTTTACTTGGGGGAGGGTATGGTTTTGATGGACATAACGGTATTGGTGTGTTCTCACTACGGGAGACTGTTTAACACCGGCGGATTTTGAGACGTTTCCGACTGGCTGATGAGCTGTTAGATAATATGAATCTAGATTACGGAAAAATAGGTATTTGTGTATCATATTATACTTATATTTCAGAGCATTGGACAAGTGTTGTCTTACTAGAAGATGCACGGTTATATTTAACTCTATTAAAAGGATTCCGATCAGAGATCAGGAATTTGTGGGCTTCAGACCTGCCAGCACACATCCAGTGATTGAAATAAAAATCTACTCTTTTTGAGCATTGGGATGTTGAGAGATTCTTAAGCGGAAGTCCAAATGTCTCCTCTAACCGTTATGGTTACATTAAGGTAGTCCGTTTATCGCTGCTTAATACATTGGCATAATTGGTTGGTGAAACCGCTAAGGCACTAATTCGAGGTGAACTTTAGTTGACAAATCCACGTGAAGTACAAAAAGTTTTCTACTTAAACTAATTCAGTAGTTGGCTTATTGTGGTTGGGACTAAACATACAAAGGTTGCTTTTAGGAGGTCTGAGCAAAATTTTAAAAAGTTAATAGAGAGCAATCAATTAGGGGACCTTTAATTCATGAAGTTATTCAAACTGGTGAATACATGAATTTTAAAGATTACAAATATGATACTGGAAATTTTAGCACCATATTGGTCTAGTGACAGAGGTTATATAAAATTAATTTCGAAAATTTTTATTGGCACCTTTTTGTCTACCCCAAGAGACAAATGTACAGGAATGCCACAGTCAAATTCTCAATGCCATCAACTAGTTAATCTACTCTGAACACTCATAGACATGAACTCATCCAAAAATTTGAGGATCAGATGCTGAGGGTAGAACCTTTGGATACTAGGTCAAGATGCAACCAACTAAACCTATAGGGAGAAGAGTGGACAACTTAATAAAACTAAAGTAAACTGAATGAGGTCTCTTTGAGCATTTTCAAACCAACCAAGTCGTTAGAATGAAGAAAGGTCATGAGATGGAATGGTCAAAGTGTGTATTGGTGGAGCAGTGGTCAAAGTGCACTTTCACCAAGTCAAAGATCAGAGCACATCTTGGATGTGGTAGGCCGACCGTACTGACTAAAATAGGAGGATTTCTCATAAGAGCGACTCCGGAATACAACCCACCTATTCAAACCAAGTTTTGAGAACAATTCTAATGATCTTGGGAAGACTATATTTGTAGGAGCGGAAGCGCCGATAACTATCCATTCATACCATGTTTAAGGTTCAATGAAGTTATGGTTTATCTAAGCCAGATATGCCGTTAGCTTGGAAAGTTATGGAATACTCCAAATTCAAAGTAAAGATAGAGTAAGGCTCTTTTAATTACTTGAATTTCACGCTTAACTACTACTCGATTCTCCTTTCACCCATTATTTTGATCATTCTTCTGTTTCCTATGTTATGAAGCTCTCAATAAATATTTTTACTTCAGTAAGGGTAATAATCGCTCAAATTGGCGGATAACGTTGTCTTTAACGCTTACTTTAGATTTTATTGGATGTCTTCATCATTTATTATCTGATATACGTGAGAATTACTAATTAAGAATGATTGAGCTCAAGTTCATTAGTAAACAAGGCCAATCAGAAAAAAACTTCCTCTAAAACAACTCCGGAAATCCTGTTGAATCATTCTGATAAATATGACAAGACAATATATGAGTAGAAGAGAACAAATGCAAAAGTTCAGTAAATTTTCCGATAACATTCACGTTTCGTGGCTCACTGTCTTACTAATTAAAGGAATGATTCAAAGGGCAATGAAATCAATAAGAAATATCAGGAACACTGCAATTATATCAAAATTTATTTAAAATTCAGTTGTTTTTATTAAAATGTAAGACAAGTAGAGCCTGTGGTACGAGCAAGAAGATGGCCTTTAGCTTCGCTTCACCTTATTTTCCTATCGGGTCACATTGACATGACGTTCGTCCACGATTGACCAGGTCAAACTATTAATTTCCCCTTTCACACTCAATTTCGCTCTTCCGCAAGCATTTGTGACATGTAACCTAGTTTTACACTTCCAGCTATCAATTCTCCACCCCAATTCTCTCACCTTTCCTCAGTGAACTTCCAATTCACTAGTGATCCGTCCAAACTTGGAAGGACTATGCAAACCATTAATCTTTAGGATTAATAAATTTAAAGGAGATATCTGAATGTCTTTACTCATTCAGATATAGGATTAGAAATCAAATACATTACGAAACGAAGTCAGCGAGAAAAAAACAACTACGGAAAGCTTGACAAATATGGCAAGAGAGTATAAAATGAGCGAGCGGAAAAAAGCTAACGTTAATTTATAAAGCAAATCCAAAATTCTGGAAACTTTTCCTCTAAAACTTATGGTTCGAAACAAAAGTTAAAATACAAATGGCAAGAATACACAAAAATATAAAAAATTATCCTAAAATTAAATTACTTTTATAGTAAATAATATTAAATTTATAAAAAATGCTAAAACAATATTTAAAACAAAACTTAATGGCTCAATTTTATGGAAGAAATCCGAACCAGAAAAGTATTGTAAAATAGTCCATTTTCTTGCTAAATATAGACTAATAAGAGAGAGAGAAGAAAATGTCCAATGATAAAGGAGATTAAAATAAAAGTTTTTATCTTATGTTTTCTAGCAATTGAAAAAGATATTTCAAAAAATATTTAATAATATTTGAAAGATGACTTCCTGTATGTTACAGAAATTTTCATCTATGTCATCACTAATCTTTGAGACCTAATTAACTCGACCTCACAGTGGTATTTGAAGTGGTTGACCCTACTGTAACCTCAAGCTCCCTGTGGATAAACATCGTCTGTCCTCAGGTGGTCTACTTGACTATCGGAATAAGTTAATTAAGTGGTCCTTGAATGAGCGTCGCTAGAGTCCAGCTTTTCCGCAGTAATATCCGGAACCATTCCAGCTACATGAGACTATATAAAGCCTTTTTACACCGTACACACATACACACGCTTGTCATTTACCGGCTCTTTCGCTTCCCTCTCATCTTCTTTGTACCTCATCTCTCTCTATTCCTCTTGAAGCCCCCATCGAGGTTCGTTCAATATATTTTGATTCGATCAGCTCCTGGTGTTCTGCTCTAAAACTGTCGTTAGTCCTTACAATTTGCTACGCATTAATTCAAATAGAGTTTCACGTGATTTTAGCTCTTTGTCTTAAAACTGGGTTACCTACCTTCTATGAGAAGTCAACTCATAAATCGAAACCTATTAAAAATAAAATTTTAAATTTTTTGTTGCTCTATTCGCCATGAAAGATAAAATTCGTGCAATGATTTTCAGTAAGAATGAATAGAAAGTTAATGTAAACATAGATCAATTTTCTTTATTTTTCTCCTTGAGGAATTCTTAAAAATAGATAAACTAGGTGAAGTATGAAGCTGATTGGCCGAAACATGGCGTTGGTTAGCTAATCTGTGGATATGCAGCTATCTAATGTGTGGCTGACTCATCGAGATTGGTAAGAGTAGTGTAAAAAGTGCTCAAGTTAGTACTCAGGATACTGATAATCACTAACCAGACTGAAATATTATCCTGACGACTGATGAATGCACTCTCAACCATTCAATGGCATTCATCCCCTATACCCAATTTATTTGCAAACAAAGGGTGAAGTAGCCAGATTTCCCATCATCCATCACTCCCATTATTATGCATCATCTCGTCTTTTTTCTAATAACCTCGAGTCTGGACGGATAACTAGAACCAAGGCGATCACTGGACCTAGCCATCACATGTGTGCCGTAAAGGTCATCTTCAAGGGGTCCTCTTAAGAAAGGTCAAAAATCTTTACTCGAAATATTAATAAGGAAATTTGATTTGCACTGACATTAACTAGCATCGACCAGCTCTTTGAATATTGGAAAAAAACAGTTATGGTCAGGATATAAATTCAATCAACTGGTAAATAAGCATCAATCCCACGGCTACATAATATCAACCAAATTATAGTCCAAGCACTTTACAAGCAAACGTTCTAAACATAAAAACAGGAGCGAAATCCGAAATTTTCCTGGGAATCTTGTCATGAACCCAACTTCTTAACCAAGCTGCAGTCCACCTGAGTTAAGATTATGCCTTCTTTTCCAAACTCCCCTTGCCTTCTTTTTGAACTATCATGCTGCTAATTGTATTCAAATGGTTCTTAACTTCATATTTACTATCAGAGAATAAAATGATACTTTCGGCTTTTGTTTAATCTTCTTAATTTTCCATCTCTTTATATTCCCGCTTCTTTTTTTAAGCTTTTAGCTAAATAAAATTCTTTAAACATTTTATTTAAAAGGCGGTAGATATGAAATGTGATTTGTTCTGGATAAAACCGTCCAATGCTAAATTCACGGTTTTTTTTAATAAAATGGACAGTCGAGGATTAAGTAAACTCCATTTGTTTTTGAAAATGCGTGAAAAGATATTTCTTGCTAACACTGAGGCATATGTTACAGAAGGTTACGATAAGTATAAGCAAGAGGAGTAATTAAGCAGAGACTGCGGCTAATGACAAAATAATACTCTAAAAAACCAAGACCATATGAACATCTGGAAGAGATAAATACGTTGCCATACCATTAAAACAAATAATATTATTTGTTTGACATTAACTATTAGAACTAGCATTCACTGGTTGGTGAAACGATCAGGCAAAGATATTACGATAATGAGGACTATTTTTACAGGAAGGTGATCGCGAATTTCGTCGATCTCTTGAAGTGTTTTTATAAATAAGCCAAAAATTCAATATTCATTTTCCTAAATCCCTTTTAATCTTTGTCAAATGGAATTATTACTACCACGCAATGTTTAATTATAGGCTAGGTTGTCTGGTTTGGGAGAAATTATTTACCAAATCCAAGTTAACGGTTTTTATAATATTCTAGTGATATTGGAAGAAGTGGAAGTTAAGTAGGTTATACTAACTAAAGACTAGGGTGGAAAATAATGACTTCTCTTCGATATTAGGAGGCCAGAAGTGGAATAAATGACCAAAAGCTTATAACAAATCAGCTCAGAATGATCAACAATGGATTAGGAAAAGAAAGATAAGATAGCACAAATGAATAGAAAAAAGGCAAACTATATCGTTATAGAAAGATGTGGAGAATTAGCTCGATTTTTTAGGCCCAGATATAAAGTCAAGAACCATCCTGGACCAAGGCAGTTCAAATCATGATATTTATTTATTTCCCATAGTTCGGCAAACAAGTTGCATAACTTCTATTTGTGGAAAAACATTCAAACAGCTAGGAAAGTAAATAGTGGAGGGGAGTATGTTCATAGTTAATAGGGAATTTTAGATAAAGTAGTAGGAGTGAGAGTATGAGAATCAGGAAAGTACTACCTCATCTGGTCTCCAGAATCATCAGACCAACTGCTTTCAATTTGAAGCTTGATCAGACCTATTCCCTATTTTCCTCATCATTTTCTTCATAGGAATACCTGATTGACAAGATTTGACAGATATCCTTTTTCGTTCTATGATTCCCATAACACCCGTCTTCTCGATAAACGTGCCTATAAGTTGTCAGATCGTCTTTGGGTGCGTGGTGTACGACTAATATAGAGGGCAGATTAAGAAGAATTCAATTTTAAAGAAGAATGATTCAGATCTGAAAGACAAATCTATTGAAGGATAATAATAATATTCTGATGAAAGCAAAGTAAAATTCATCTTCATTTAATTTTCGACGTAGACTAAATCTTTTGAATTGTCCTCCAGACCTGTTAAAATTGACACGTATTTTATTAGAATTCGACAAGTTAGACATTCTATATTTTATTTTAAAATCACGAAATTTGAATTTTCTATTACATTCTTTGTTTAAATTCATGACATATTGACTGAAGTTTCGTGTCCATGGTTAGGTGGCGCTAAGGTAGCCATTTAGGAAATTAAAACAAGTAGCATGACTCTTCTGGGCTTTTGAGTTCCAATGCCCTACTGAAGAAGAGCCACTCATAGAGATCATATCAAATTTTCTACCTGTTATGTTCCATCGAGCTTTCTTATTAATCCTTTTTTAACTTGCTCTTTTTCAGATCAGAACACAGTTATATTCAGTCCTAATAGTTAATTCACTTCAAACACGCAGAAAATATGTCTCACTTTCGGTTTGCATTAAGATGGAGTTTTCGGCTTCTGAATTCGACCATAACCGAGTTTGTCTAACATTGCGCCATGTTTATTGGAGCGATATCTTGGATGCGAAGTCACAAAAATCTCATCTAAATTGATGACATACCAATGCATTCCTTTCCAATCATTTTAAAAGCTTCAACAACTCTGTTTTTTGCACGATTGAGGAATATTGAGTCCTGCCTATTTAAACATTTTAGCTGCTTAATATTATGAGACTGTCCTGCCTTTCAACCTTTGGTAGGAGAAATGAATTGAAGTGGCGAAACCGAATTATTAGCACTGGAGATCGTGGACAAAAATTTACTCATTAATCCAAGTAACGAATCATGAAATTTGAATTTCGGACAGAATTACCCATTAAGTAAATATCGCACAACCGAAATCCAAAAATAGAAAAGTTGTTAAACTTTTACCCCTTTCCTCTACTTTCAGTATCCTTTAGAATCCCCTTTATCATTCTTTGGACTAATTGTTACATGATTTAAGTTGCTTTTTCAAAACGGTGAAAGTGCAATTCTTTATATTACTTATTAAGATCAGTTGACCTTCGACTAGCAAATAGGAAACAGATACATAAATTTTAATAGAGGCCATAATTTATGCTACTTAGTTTATATCAGCGGGTATTCATGTGTTCTTTTGATAAGTGTCTCCTATAAGTGAAATCTCATTCAGTCATCTCTACGATATCCAGCAGTAACTGGAATGAATGGACAGCCAATTGAATTTCAAAATCAAACGACGTATGAAAACAAAATTCTTGCGAACTCTTTAGATGAAATGCAATAGTTCCAATTTAAAACGCGTTTAAAATAGAAGGAGAATATTTATGAAAAATGCAGTATAAGTACAATTAATCATAATAGTTTCAATTTTCTCATCCCGGTGAGTTTTACATTGTCTAAAAATGGACAGCAAAACACCATAAGATTCAAACACGTAGGATATATTTAAATAAAAATTATGTGATGAAATGATAATGACAATGAAATAACATTACATTCTTAAAAACTATATCTACTTCATTTTTGATGCGCCAAGAACGTAAACAGTGGAATGTCGGTCAAGATCATTTGCCTCCTCAATCATTGGAAAAAACAAGTGATAACTTTGATAGCTTAACTTTGTTCTCTGTTTACTCCCCTCCACTTTATCAGTTGTTGGACTTGCCGTCGTTCGATGTCAGTTGCTTTCCACAATTTAAAATTGTAAGTGTTTTTGTATTACTGTGGGTAACATGTATACATATATGTAGCTCAAAATTCATCAGTAAACGCCAAGTTCAATACATCATTCCTCCTTAGAGGCTCTAGAGCCTCGTTAAAAAATGAACAGATTACTGCATTATACTTTAGTTTAATTACAATCTTTGGATTAGAACAAAGCCTTTGATTCAAAACATCCCATAACATAACGATGTTTAATTGAGCGCTTACTGGCTTCCACCAATTTTTGTTGAACAAATTATGAATACTTCAAAAATATGATGGATCACTCCTTCGAATTATTATTATTACAAAAAACATTATCACAATTTCAATCATTTTGGATAGGAGAAATTTTTCTGATGTGAAACATGTTATTCCCCTAATGGCCAATTTTAACTGATGGTGTTAGTCATTCTGTTCGCTGGATCCGTACGAATGATTATATGAAACATGACCTGTGACTTGGTAATCATGTGTGCTCTGGCTACGTCGTCAACGACGGTTCTGATTAATCAATTTAAGTATGAAAATTTGATCAAACAATATCTTTTATCTCATCTTATTCAGAAAATTTCAAGTTAGAATTGTTCAGTTTCCAAATACCCTCCTCGTATATCTGTGCTTTAGTTTTATTTTACGAGCACAATTCCAAATTTAGCAGACTAGGGTGAACCTAAAGCGAATATAGATCACCACTTTACCCCCAAACGTAATTATATTTTAATTACCTACCGTTAGGGAAACAGATCACGACACCTCTTCCTGATTGGATGACCACGCCGGCCAATCAAATTGTTGATTGAGAAACGAACTGTCTGCAGATTTATCGAGGAAAAACATTTTAATTCCGAAGTTGCAATGTAAGTACAGCTCTTTAAAAAATAATTTTATTGCGAGGTCATAGCTTCTTAAGATACTTTTATTCATAAATTTTACCTCCTATCATATTTACAAGCCGAAATAAAAAACAATTTCAGAGATGTTCAATGTAATTATTTGTTTTTAATTCTTTGTTTCATCTTATTAGAAAAGAAATCACTGAGTTGGCTGGTGTTTTTTAAATTAGGGACGAAATAATATTTTGTTATCAACCTCGACGAAATATATCTTATAGATATGTTAAGTTACATCCATAATAAATTTACCATTTTTGGCAGGATAAATGTATTTTAAGTCAAGTATCATCACCAATGATAATTCAAAATTATTTATGAATTTTATTCGTGGATGGAATCTTAACATGCGAAATGGCAAAATAGTCTGGACAGGAATGAAACGAAGGCTAGAATAGGCGCATATAATGAAATCAGGATGCTTAAAGTCTTACTTTATTTGAATTCTGGGTACATTAATTTGACCGCCTTATTAAATTATTATATTTGAATAATCCAAGATTCAATTATCATGGCTTTCTTGTTGATTTCATGTTGATTTCACTTTGTTATGCTACTTTTATTCATTTTCAGCTTTTTTCAACCATTAACAGGTAGACAAATGTAACTTTATCTTCGCAGAGCTCACTAGAGTTTGCTAAAGATGAACTCAATTAAATGATGTATCCTCTCTATTTGACAGGTCTAGACTTAAGCTTAGTTATTTTTGCTAAAAATTGAAAAATATCTCCAGAATTTTGCAATTTGTTTTTTTCGTATTGGATTATCTTGTCAGTAAAATATTTTGCCCAAATTGAGAACACAAAGAATGAGTCTATTTAAACCAAAATAATTTGTTTCCTTTTTTAGATATTGGTTTTTAAAGTTACAATAATTACTGATCAAATATTAAAATTTGGAGAAATTTTTTTCCGCTTGAGCTTACCTTTGTGCAAGCATCTTTTTCTGATTATAAGCTTCTCAGAAGTCATATATTTCACATTCATTAGTGCCAATTCAAGAGCAGTGTGGCAGTCTGGAGGTTGCGGTTAGGTAACTCCGTATTGGGCTCTCTTATTGTGGAAATATTTTAAGTGTGAAATAAGAAAGTGTTGAGCCTATCTTGGAATAATAAAATAGAAAAATAAATCAACTAACAGCTCTGTTATATATGCTTTAAATGCACATTTTCATAAGTAATTAATTGAATTTGAACTGGGTTTTGAAATGTAAGAATAAGGAGATGAAATTGTACAAGTTTTGGCTCTTGAAAAACCGACGTCAACCACGGTTTACACACACTTATCATGAAAAATAAGCTCCCATCGGATGCACTCTAAAATCTCTTGATTTGCAGGCCTTTAGGACAGATTTCCTGATCACAACTGAAATTTCATGAAAATCTTGACTTCAAAACTGAAATCCACTAATTTACCTCCTTCCACCCCCTTCATCAGATATTATTTTGAAAGCCATACACTTCTGTTCAAATCGTTCCTCTGTTGAGAGTTTTTGTTCACAGTGGAAAAAACACCAGCAATAATATGAAATATTAGTAAAAATTTTGCTGTCCCAATCAATATTGACCATTTGAAATATTTGGGCTAGAGCTCTAAAAGCTGAGGCATTTTAGAAAAAATTTTCCGAGATACCTCGCTTTTTACCTATTCAATTTTGAAATTAGATGCAAACTTTTCCCTTAGAGGCTTCAATTGAAAGTGTTTGAAAATTAATTTCCTCTTTTATTCCGTATATCCGATATGAATATATGCGAAATAGAAGCAAATTCCGAACAATAATGATAATTTTAAACAAAAAAATAGGACCAAAGATACCTTTCAAACGGGGGCCACATAGTTTTTAAATAAACTATCTGCTGAAGGGAGGGGAGGCGTAAATAGGAGAATTTTGATCTTAGAGCAAAGACTTCAACAAAGCTACTGTTCCGCCTAGGAGGTCTTTGTCCTAAAAATATTATTCCTTGATTTTATTGGAAGTAAGGATAAAATTCATAAGAGCGCATTATTTCTAGTAGGGAAAGCCTAAATCCGGGTCGACCATGTCTAAAAGGTTAGGCGATTTTATCAATTCCATTAATAGAGTTCTGAAGTCATTATTTGATTTATACATCCTTATAAAAATTATCACTAATAATATATTTACTGTTTAATACTATACTTATTCAAGATAGATAGTTAATTATGACACAAAAACTAACCAATGAAACACATAACTGGTATTTTATATTAAAAATTAATCACGGATCATTCAGAGTTGAATAATTATAATACTAGAGACCGGGATCATATATAAAAAGCATTTACTCACTTTATGTTAATAATTTGATCAATTTTATTATATCGTCCCATCAAAGTTACTATTTAGACGAGGAGGGAGGAGGTGTATATGTTCCAGTGTGTCTGATTTTTAGGAGAAGGGATTAAAATAAGAATAATTCTGCCTTGAAACAAGAACTTTCTAAAGAGGTGGAGATGCGATTGGTATTATAATTATGCTTAAAACATTTATGATTTACTTGGATTTTAAATCTGAATTCGATAGGGAGACAACTACACTAGATGGTAGTCGTCAGTTGTCTGCATCAGCTTGTAACAGAAGTTTTATCTATTTTTTAATTTGAATTAAAGTGAAAATTTTGTCCAAAATGCAATTTTTTAGTGTTCAACATAGATACCACTTTTATTAATTACATATTCCATCTTGTCATAAGCTTCTTGATCCCTTCTTCATGGAATTTAGCCAGTTTGGACTCAAAACAAGAAACGAGCTTCATTTCAACCTCTTTTCCTGAAATAAGTCCTTGATAATTCTGTAAGCTTCTGGAAAGTTGAAAATCGGCTGGTGCGAGATTGGGAAAATATGGTGGGTGATACATGACTTTCCAGCCAAATTCTTCAATGAGATTTTTGGTTGCTCTTGAAGTGTGGGTCTGGCATTGTTATGGTGCAGAATCACTCCTTTTCGATTCATCAAAGAAGGTCGTTTTTCCTGCCGTCAATTGCTTTTAAACGAGTTAGCTGCTGACAGTAAACTTCAGATGTTATTGTTTCATTGTCACCCAGTAGTTCATGATAAACAATTCCTTCAAATCCCACCAAACACACAAAAGAAATTCTGTCGGATGCTGTCCACTTTCAGTTTTGGAATCGGCCTTGAACTACTGTCTTTTGTGCTTAAGACTATTGTAAAGGATCCACTTCTCGTCGCTGTCAGTTATGATTTGGTCTAAAAAAGGTGTATGAAGTTCACGAGAATGCAGTGAAACATGACAGGTCACACACTATTGTTTGTCGATTTCTGATATATTGTGTGGAAGGGGCCAATTTCCCAGCCTTTGAGACTTTGCCAAGTCTTTTCGTCTCTCTATATATGGTCATGTGGCAGCTTACGTTAAAGGTTTTGCCGAGTTATCTGACACTGTGGATTGGATTTGCATCAATGGTAATTTTTAATTTTTCAGAATCGAGTTCTTTTGAGCACCCTGGTCTCGATTCGTCTTTCAAGCTGAAGTCATCGTCTTTGAAACCACCTGCAGAAAATCACCTTCTGCAGGTCATTTTACTCACAACATCATTGCCATAAGTGTCTGAGTGTTTTTGCTGCTCAGCTTGTCGTATTGCCTCGATGAAGTTGAAACGGTAAAATGTGTCTGTCTGCTCTTTATTGGCAGTGTACATTAGGGCTAGAAATAGTTATTAATAACGATAATTATCACACAATCTGAAAGAAGAAATGATATTTTATTAATTACCATCAATAAGCATACAACACTAACAAGCTGAATTGAAGTGATCGTGCCCTAGACACACAGCTCAAAATTGGACTGAACTTATGTAGTAATAAGCTTTGTTCCCGATCATTAATTCTTAAGGTGAAAAATAATAATAGAGTAATGATTTTTCGAGCAGGCAAAGATATTAAATAACATATTGATAACGTAAAATGAGACGGAACCTGTTTATATTCCAGACATACGAGATGCAAGTGCACGAATTTGAGGTTCTGGGATGGATCGCATTAAATCAGTCGATTGACAGCGATTTTATCTGATCTTACTGCTCAGTCCTATCACAGAAAACCATCTGTTGAGTCCGAGAATTAACAGATGTTTCAAGAATAAAACTGAATCATTAAATTTCATGAGTTAATATTCTCGTTAATCTAATGAGTAACTGAGTAAAGTCAGGAGTTCTTTGAAATTTAAAGTCGACTTAGAAAAGTTTATTAAGATGGAAGTGAAGAGTCGAGAAAGATTACTCATTCAAATCAAACGTATTCAATCAAATTTAAGTGTCTGTGAGTGCTGAGTGGTCATCAAACATTTTTATAGGTGCTATTCAGACAAACAAATTTAATGGACTTTTATCCGATGAAATGGATTTCTGGCGCCTAAAATAAAGGATCCTGTTCTAAAATTAATATATATTTCGTTTTTTATATAAATTCTCTTCAGTAACAACCATAATGATGTGTTTATGCATTATTATTCGTAAGTAGAGTACTTAGAATTATTATATTGTAGCCCACAGTAATGAGAAATAAATATTAACATTTTACTTTTGTAAAAAAGCAGCCGAAATCGATTGCGAAAATTCCAGTAATTAATGAAGAGGAGTGAATCGAAAAGATTTTGAGAGTAAAATCAAAGTATCTGCCATTGATGACAGATGTCAATCAGCACCTGATGAACGGAAACGATAAGATCTCGACAACTGCAGGTACAGGTTTCAAGATGAATGTGTTTGCACATAGATACCAATACAGATGTCAATAATCACCAGGGACACGGAAGACTAAACATGATTGACGTCTCTAGAGGAAAAATTTTGCTTATTAACTCTAATTTATTTGTCAATTAATTGAAGTGACCTCGGCAACCTCCGTACAGATCAGCCACATGAGTGACTTGACTTATTTCATTGATTCTTTACATGTGACTCCAGTTCACATTGCTTCATCTGATTTTTAGCTTCGAATTGCATAATAATCGCTCAATTGATACTTCTTGGTCTAAAAGTCTAATTCCATGAATCGTCTATCAAATTATTGGGCGAATTCTTGTCTCAGATATTCAGTGTTCATTGGCCAGATATTAAATTACGATGATCGGTCTTGCTATTGATTAATTCTTTTATTATAATATAAGAATGCAGAGTGAACTGACATGATTATTAAGCAGCTAAATGATCTAAACATACCAGAACTGAGATGGCAGTAGTTACTAACTTTACAAAATTTAATGTTTCCAAAGCACATTTAGGAAAGATCTTTCTGATGCTTATCTTGGGTAGAGAGTGGCATCAAGGAGCCTCTCCAGTGAGAGACTCGAACTCTGCCACCCTCTATATTAGACAGACTTAATCGGTGCGAGTGGTCGTACCACTCAATATATGTACGCTGACATGAATCAAATCATCAAACCGTGACCTCTGCTATGGTAGACGTGCATGGAGAGGCATAATGGAGTTTGATAAACCACTTTACTCGATTTGGATTTTAAAATTTTAGTTTAAATATGTTTCAAGGCGAAAATGAAACTCGAGATTAAATTAGATTCAAATGAATTTATATTCATAAATGCTTTTTATCTCAGCATTTGCATTCAGCGATTGTCCACAAAATCTGACGAAAAGCTTTTGGAATCAAGTTCAAACTCTCCTACTTGATTTCAACTAGGAACAATTGCAAATGGATTTATTTTTTCAAAAATAGACTTAATTTTTTCTCATTTTATTAAATAGAGTACTAGTAAAGTATTATACTTGGCGAATTCTTCTCGGATGTTCAATTTCCTTGCATTGGTAGGGAACTTATCATGGTTTCAAATTCAGCAAAGTCAATATACATATATATAAATAAAAAAGTATATATATATATATATATTATAAACCGCATAACCTGTTGGGGCAAAAAAATTTAAACATTTTTCATCGTGGGAGGGCATCTGAAATCAGGTAAAATTATGGTTCTATAGGGGGTAAAGAGGAGGGGATCGTAAATTTGATGGGAATAAAGTCAGGCTTCTATTTGATTTTCTGATTTATTGGGTTACACTCTATTTACTTAATACTAATTTGTTGTTTCAGGTTCCAGATATTAAATTTTATAAATTATTTGCTGCATTACTCATAAAAATTGTTGATCATTTGATCTAGGGCTTATTGAACGGCTGACTACCTGTCATTGGAATTCAAATCTCAAATGATCTTAACATTAGCAGACCTAATAAATAATAATAGAATAATAACTTGTTATTATTAATAATTTTGGTTTAATTTACACAATTTCGAATAGCTATTTCAGCAAAGTAAAAGTCTGTTAGGAAAAGCGTTTTAAACCTACCAGAGAGACTCATTTTCAGCCGTTTTCACAATATTCATGTTGGAAGTTTAGCAATTACCCTATTTTGGATTCAATTTAATTATTATTATTATTATTATCATTCACAGTAATACAAGATTAAAATTTTTTTATCGTGGAATTAACAAAATTTCCAAAAAAAATAATAAAGGGAGGGCCCCAACAAGATGCATGAGCTAAGTCAGAGTATCAAAGAGTATCGCTTTATTTGATTTACGGAATCTAGTTGTGGACTATTTGCTCAATGGGTAGTTTACATTCCAAGTATCGAATTTCATGATTTATCTCTTGGATTGCCGCAGATGATAGCCAACGATGTTCAGCGATTATTGACCGGTTTTTTAATCGTAAAAAGTCGATCTTCACATTCCTCCAGTAGTTGAGAGGGTAAAATGATCTTACCTGACGTTCAGAAATTAACAGTTTTAATCTACCAAAGATAAGATAGTTAAAAATTTTAAGTTAGCCTATCTACGAAAATTAAATTTCCTAAATTATGAAATGTCAAAATATTTTATTGAGATACCAATTCAATAAACAGCCCAAAAACACTCTTCTTCCAGCCTAAAGTGAATGTTATCTTCAGGTCTGTCTTTTAATCATTCAAACAAATCGAATATTTACAGTTTATCAAAAAATAATCCTTACACTAGCCTATACTTATTATTTAAGTAGATCTTAATTTAATTTTTCCTTTTTTAAAATTATAGTTATTTTTATTCCACCGGAAGGGCTCTATTTTTGAAATAAAAGCAATTTTTACTTGTGATTTGTCAGTAAATATCTAATTTGCAGCCAGTTTATTATAACGCATTAAAATATAGAATATATTGAAAGATATTAGTTAATCGAATTATCTGAAAGAAGCTGCATTTTTTGGCTTAGGTGCTGAAACAACGGATTCAAATTAGAGATTTAATGTATTTAGGTATCTATATCTCATTCATTTTAACATTAAAAAATGCTCACGCCACACACATTCTCGAAAATTCACGTTAAAATTTAAAACATTCTAATCAGGTAAATCTTACTTTTAATTCTGGTTAAATTAAATTAAAATACAAAATTTTATCCATCCGGAAAGGACCACCCAATTGCGTTCTTTGTTGCATTATTACGATCCACAAGGACAACTCTACAAGCCAACAATTCTACCAACTCCCGAGTTTTCTCCCAACGCCGATGCCGAACGACTCAAAAAGGCTATGGAAGGCTGGGGTGAGTGGAAAAATTTCAGTGCTTTTGTGAAATTGAAAGAGAACGCACAGTCCTCTCTGAAATTTCAGACCATAATGCAGATTTAATCATAAAATTGTAATATGAATACGGGTTGTCCAATAAGGATAACGAGCAGCAGTGCATATCCCGAAAGGAAAGCTATTTTAATAATCTGACCTAAAAGGTCCTAGCCCTTTCCTCTCAAAAGTCTAATGGTCATCTAAAAGGCTAACAAGATGAAATAACCCTTCTTAAAATTAAAAAGTCAAGGGGTAGGTTGAAATACAGGCGCATTAGACAATCGTAGTGGAATGAGAATGACGGAGGAGGGGCAATAAGTGAAGTGAGAAGGCGGGAGAAATGAATAACCAGTGAGTGTAATGACGAATTTGTGAGAAAAGGTGTAATAATTATGATAGGAGTGGCTATCTGGTTTTGTGTTCCACGTGAGTCATTCTCTAACAATAAGGATGGCTAGACCTATGAGTCACTTCTTCGGTCAGAATTCGCAACAATGATGTATATAATTGTTAAAATTTATTTGCTGGGTGGTGAAAGATATTCTTCTTTTATAACATTAATGTTTAAGATAGGTTTTATTTACAATCCAAGACTGCTACGTAGAGGAAATCAAATATACTTTTCGGTACTCTTCTCAGGTGTTATTCTAAAAACATATTTGTTAAATCATTTGATGTTGATGATAAGTTTAAGAGATAAAAACTCCATCTTTAAAGACTTTATATTGCAAAATTTATGTCGAAATAAATAAATTAGTCAAAATAATCACAGGCGTTTCTCATTATTTGAAAATTGTTCCACCCTTACACCTGACAGAAAGGAAATGGTTTAATTCTTAACTACAGGAAATGTTAAAATAAAGCAACGCATGAACGAATCCTAAAATAATTAAAAAATGAAAATGAAAAGGTTATATTTGACAAGAAAAATTAAATGTAAATACTTTTTGTAAATCCAAATCTTAGCTACCATGTAAAAAATATTTCCAACTTCACAGAATCAAAAAAGAATAGAATTCAATTTATCCAGCCATAAATATTTCCTGTCAACTGTATGGGCCGCAGTTAGCAGCAATTTGTTTAAAAATGTAGGCGGGTGTTCATTCACTTTCAAATATTTAAAAAGCGAGGAGTTTGAAGAGCCCACCGAAAAAAATGGATAGAATTTTGTGGGAAAGAGAAAGAGGAGAAAACCGATGGAATGACACTTCCATGTGAATGGAGTCCCATGACTTCATCTGAATAAGTAGATAAGAATGAGTTTTCTTGCTAGAAATCACCTTAAAAATAAATCCGTTGTTCTCCGCTAAGGTGACGTATTGTAGTTAGTATCAAATAACTGGTTTTGGGTATGGAAATAAGTAAGTTCATAAAGATGGTATGACAGACCGTACACTTTTTCTTACCGGTTAACTAACTCTGAACTTAGCGGACATGAACTCATTCAGAAAAATTTAGTTAATGTCTTGAAATGTGAGTGACATGCAGAGAGCTAGACCTATTTAAATATTAAGGGACTGAAATTTGCTTGAGACAGTTCAAATATCTCAAATATATGTTTTTAGAGTTCATTAAAAAGGAAGTTAAAATATAACCAACCCGAGAGCCGCAGAGAGGAAAAGAAATGATAAAAAATAACATAAAAATGACCTTTTTGACACCAAATTGATTAATTTCTGTTCAACCCCTCCAATTTTAACAGTTAGCCTCTCTATTTGATCCCTTTTCAAAGCAGAAATTAACGGATAAAATCTTACTTAGCTAGAATTTGGAATTTCGACTTTCTTTCAATCCCTAGATATTGAAATAAATATTTCAAAAACGCTTTATTAGTAAAATAATTGTTTAATATTGTCTCATTTAATTACAAATAAAAGCACTTTCTAACCAAAAACAATGAAACCAATTTACGTCAGATTTTGACGAAATCCATAAATTACTTCCGACACTTCACATTTCACTTTATTGTTCCGTGTTGTAAATTGTGAGAAAATTAAAATAAATATGAAATATTTAATTCTTTAATTAAAAATCAGGAAAAGTATAACCTATATAAAAAATGTAAATATAATCCGTAATTACACAGGAAAAGTTTATTAAACCAGTAAATTTTATTTATTTAATGAATCAGATTTTTGTCAGTCGGGAATCGGGAATATATACACATATGCCAGTGTTATTTTGAGAAAAAAAACGAGCCTCCAGAAGTGGCCATAATTTTAAACAGTTACGAAGTATTGACTTTAGAGTGGAAGAAAATTGAATTGACAGCAAAATACCACACCGTTTAATTAAATCCTTAGCTTGTATGTTCCCTTATATACCCTATTGGAGTTAATTATAAGCTTCCTATGGTAAGCTTTGGAGCTTAAATCATGTAAGCTCATACGGCAATGAAGTTATCAATTTCATTTTAAAGGCACGATCGACCGTTGAAATTTATCATCGGGTTGGTGGGTTCTGGATGTTGCGAGTATGAATTTGCACAGAAACATGCATAGGACAAGTCTTGACATTTGAAATACTGAATATCTGAGAATGAGGTGACAAACTATATCAACCAGGTTTAAGAAATCAAAAATCGTTTGATATAACATTTTATTTTCATTTTAAATCTAATTATTTCCTTTCGCATACTAAAGGGCTGACTTACAGATCATTTTGTTTAAATGCTTCCCCACAATGAAAAATGATTAATAAATGAAAGTGCAATTTCTAATTTAAAAGGAATATCTTGACAACTTTGGCATTTTGATTCAACGTCTTCCTAGTAATTGAAAAAAATGAATATAATAAATAATTTTTAAAATTTTCGATCGACTTTTAGCTAAAACGCAAATAATAGAAATATCGGTGTTTCTTAAGTGTCCCAAATTAAGTAGTCTTTACCTTTAAAAGATGCTCAGATTCTATTTTCCAGTCTTTTGAAATCTGACAAATTCAAAAATCAATTCTTAAATTTTTAAAAATTCTTAAACTTGATTTAATCACTCATTTACCTGTCAACGAAAAATTTTCACTTGGTAAAATGAGCCAAAAATAATAGTGCTCAGATTTGGAATATTTAAAACTGATTCATTAAAACAAATGATTAGAAATTTATTTTGATCAAATTATGGTGTAATTTCTTATAATGATGTCAACTTAAAGTTTATTTGAATGAAGAAAATGGAAGTAAAAAACGATAATATGGACAAATCTAACAATTTTATTATAAAATACAATGTATCTTTTTACTAAAACTACTGTCTAGTGCTAGAAGGGGTAACCAACAATGACTTATTCATTAGGAGCAACAGAAAATCACATCCCTCTTCCATATAAGCTTCCATAGGAAAAAAATTCACCTAGAAGGGTAAAGATTACTAATGAAACGCATCCCGTCTCAAGAATTAATTAAATTTTAATAATAATATACGCTCAGCTTCAGTTACAATTTACGCCACTGATTAAGAGCGGAAAAGATTAAATTTTAGGATGAGAATAACTAGGACACCCTACCCTTCTTATTATTTGCGATAGTGACCAAATAACAAAATAGAGGGAAAGGCTAGACGGGGTGAGCAGAAGTTATTAAAAGACGGAGAAAAGGAGAGCTGTGAGGGTAATGGTTGATGAATGTATTTATAGAAGGAATGTAAGACAGATAGAACAGTTGATCACAAAGAGTCCAACAGCAGGGCATCCGAGGCCACCTATGTGTACTTGAAAGGTGATAACGATGAGCATGATAGCAGAGAGTATCAGAGATCATACGTGAGGCCTCAGAAGATGGTCATAGCATCCACATACCACTTCTGATACATATAGCTTAGTATTAATTTATCTTTAAAATCAATGGTTAGTATTGAAAAAATGTAAAATAATTATAATCATGGGGAAACATCTGCATAAAATGAATAACAAACAAGCCTAATAAGGCTTAAAATGGTTACTGAGGTCAAGAAAGTGGCCATTAAGTCAGGATATCACAAATCTTGCTACACTTAAAATTGCAAGCATTTAGTTGTTTGTATTGTAAAAATGGAAGATTTCCCTTTGTGATGTTATGCAGTTAAATTAGAATAATTTGACTCCCAAAATCAGCAGGGTATAATCTCCACCATATTCAAAGATCATTGGCCGGTTGATTCATTTCAGTAGTTGACCATTCAGTACGATTTATTGATACCTTTTTCCATTTAAAGCGACAGAGTAGTATTCGGTTTGACTTACTTAAATAGGATAGCCAACACTATCTATTATGGTCATTAAACGTGTCAATTTTCACCTCAAGAGAAAAAGATGTCAGTGGTCCTGAAATTTTCGATGGGTTCCTCCTATCGACAAGAACTTCCAGTGCTCGATTTTTGCTTACTTTGTCTTAAAAAAGACAGATTAGTTCAAATGCCACTTACTAGAATGTCTTTCTTAAGATATGATGTCATATTCAGTGCCAATCTCTTCTATTCCCATTTGCTTGAAAGTGCAGACACATATGAATTTCCGGCTGAGAGGCGAAGAAATAAGTATCGCAAAGTTCACTGTTCAAATCTCCACTCTCTTTCTCCAAATTATTTCTCTCTGCAGTGGCTGAGCATCTCCAACTCTCCTTTTAATCAACTCAGGTATTCTACTTTCCCTTTCTCTACTTTCTCATTTAATGTAAATTAATCTTTTGCTTATAATGAGATTTGTCTCACAACAACAACTGTCGTTTTTCATTTACTCGATCACATAGCAAATAATCCCTCAACATGTTCATTTCATTCACCATTTTGATATATTTATACTTGCAATGTTGCATTGGGAAAATGTTGGCACAGAAAGGAAACTAAAAGGAAAACAGCCCAGAAAGACTGAGGAAAGAGGGCTTTTTCAAACAGAATTAATATTTTTTTGTTATTTCCAAGGCAAAATCTAGAAGTGGGAGAAGTCATAATTTTCACCTAGGTGTGTAGGAATGCGTTGCCACTTATCTATTAAAGAGGTAGAGAGTTATGATCTTGAGTAGTAAACTCTGTTGAGTTCTGCCATATTAACTTCACATAAGCTACGTGGTGGGTAAGGCGCCTGAGGACACTTACATTTTCGTAATTTAAACTAACTCGATAATAATTCATGTAGTTTTTGTATCAAAAGATCTCATGACGCGTACTAGTGTAACTAACGAAATGAAAAGACACGCTGTAACTGCCAGAGTATCTATAAGAGCGGAATACAGTAATTTAGAAATTGCACGGTTTCTAAAAGTCGCCAAATCTTTCGTGTGCAAGTTAGAGGGACACTGCTGAATGAAAACAATGGAGATGATTTGGCTGTCACAAGCACGAGCGTTGTCAACACCCTGCTCACTCAATCACTAACACCTGAGTTTGTGAGAAGAGTGTTTGATATGGCATGATGGACGAAAATGGTGGGAAGTGAATGCGCGAAAGCTTGCCAAACATCTTCAAGTGTCTGAAGGAACAGGAATGTATAAGGAACGTTGTTCATCAACACCTCGGATACTAATCTCGCACCTTTTTAGACGAGATCAGTTTATGAGGACAAAACCAACTCAAGAGAATCGTTTAATGCATGCAAAAGGACTCTTAAAAACTAAAGCACCCAGAAGAACAGGAGTGTCTTTGGTTTTACTCCAACGAAGACAACACCCACCAGGATGAAAAATTCGATTAAAGAAATGATAGGTAGCTGATTATGTGGGGGCAGGTGGATGGTCGGGTGGACGTGCGAACCACACTGAAGTTCCAACTCTTATGTACGCACACGAAGTTTCCACCTACAGTGATGCTTTTCGATGTCGTTAGCAGTGAGCGGTGGAGGGTCACATCATGACTCCTCCATGGTTCCCACGGAGACCTACGTCAGAGCAGATACAGATGCAGATGCAATTCAGATGTCTATGTGAGACTCTCCGAACCATAGTTGTTAGGCCACCTTGCTTAGATAACATAGTCAGTGGAGGAAAACACTGTCTTCCAACAAGACTTGGCTTCATTCCATCAAACGCTCAAAACCCACGATATGATGGATGGTCGAGAATTTTCATAATCATGTCACACACCAAGCACACACCTCCTAACTATTCATTAGATCTTAGTTCCTTGGATAGCATGGCGTGGCGCGCAGGACAGGACAGGACGAGGGGTATGGTTGAAAAGGGAGTTAATAAGCATCCTCACAACACCAAATCCTCCACTTTCATGGAAGAAATAGCACGAGTAATGGAGGACATGAATAGAGACTACTTGATCTGATTAAAGATTGCAGTCAGTGGTGGTCGCCCTCGAATTGAGTGGGTGATAACAACCGAAGTAGGATATATAGAAGGAAACATGGGTTAATTGGTATTATGTTTATTTGTTTTGATGAAAGAAATCGTAAGTTTTAATCATCAGCACTTTCATTTTCTTTTTTTCCAAACGTGCGTGGGGTGTCCTCAGATGCCTTAGGCACTTTAAATATGTGCATAGCACCAAAAATTTGCGATACTTAATAATCCTCTATTACTAAACTCTGTTAAAATATACGCACTTTTACATAGAATAAGTTGGTAAAGTTAGTCGATCAAAATGTTAATAAAGGGTTATACAATTTAATCATATTGTGAACTATTTTTCAGTCGAAAACCTTGATAGCCTTCTCTCGATAATTCATAAATGATAATATTGTGAAATTGCATGCTCAACTTTGAATAACTTTGTCACTCTATTTGATTAAAATTTCATCATCTTTTCGTAGATTCAGTCCAATAAAATTTTAAGAAGCGGGGGCAACCTGATTTATAATGGATTTCAATTTATTTTGCGTGTATTCTAATCAAATCAATATGCTTTTACTGGGCAGATTGGTTGTAGTCAGAAATGGTTTTCATTTAAAACATTCCTGATTGATTATCTACATATTAGTAAGTCCCGAAGTTGCTTAATTCATTTTGTGTTGACATTTGTGAAAATTATCTGAAAGGCTGTCGGATGCCATTAAATACCGGAAGTAAAATCTAAATTCAGTATTTGTTAAGTTTTGATAAACCCTGCGTTTTACAGTTTCTGCTAGTGTTTTAAAATGTAAACCTGGAAGCCTTGTCGATTGGAAGTGAGAACTGCAAACTTTAAAACTTTTTTTAGTTTAAAAACCACAAGATGGCACTTGTCAGGAATGCCAGGCGAGGGTTTAATGCTCCTCTTTTCCTTTCAGCAGTTCTTAAAATTATGCATGTTGCGTCTTCTGCCTAAAAAACACATTTAGTCAGTCGTGCTACTCTAGTTAATGGGAAAGGTGCGCAAAAGCGTATTCTCAGCTTTTTTTGAAATAGTAGTGCCAAATTAATACGAAGAAAGTAAAGCATTTAAGAGTCTCAAACAAAAATATTTATCAAGCCCTCACAAATTAAAGTAAATTTTATCAAAACCAAATGAAATGGGCCAATTTGTTTACTTAAAATCCTGAGTAAGTTGGCCTTCTATGCCTTGATTGACACAAGGACTTCATGATATATATGGTAATTCGAAGTATCTACCTGAGTCATCAAATTTACTCAATGGATTTGTCGAGAATGCAAATTTTCTGCCATTAGTTTTAGGATAGGAAAAATAGTTGATCGAACATACAAACAGGGATTGGAGGTGCCAATGTTTGAGTATGTGGCAATAATGCTTTTGAAAAATTTCGGCATTTAGTTGGTGGCGAGGAATTTTTTCTGTGCAGATTTCTTGAACAAAAAGTTACAAAATCATAGCGGAGTTTAGAGATTGAGATTTGGATTTTAATTCTAGTTCGTAATATTTTGGCGAATCTTAATCCTACCAGCTGTTTAGAGTTATGAACAGAGCATCGGGATAAAAGTCGGCATGGTGTGGTATAACAAGGTGAAGACTTTTCTGATAATTAGAAGGGATATTACCATTTATCAAAACAGATTTGCAGTGAATAAATAAGGTTAAGACAGTGCTGACTAGTATCCACTGGCAAGATTTTGTCCTTCTGATAAAACACTCCGCGATAACATGACAAATCTAGCATTCCGTTTCTAATGATCAACCGTTTCAGAATGATAGGAGCGTGAATAACCTTGTCGTGAGGTTTGCATTTGTAAATGGTAGGCTGTGATGCACCAAACAGTGCCTATATGAATTACATTCAGAATATCCGAAGAGCCTCAAATCTGGAATAAGACTTTCAATTTCTCCATCATTCTTAATTTGGCCTACTTTACCGTTTCATTTGTATAAATATTTTTTGATAGGTTATTGTGAGTAAAGGTATTAAAAGGATAAAATAATGTATTGCTTGCTCTATCACTGAACCCTTTATTTTGATTATTCTATTTTCAGTCGCCTTTCTTTTGCCGTTTTATGTTGTAGTGTTTGATTTCTAAGGCCATTTTCATGAAATACTTTTCATTGAAGCCTCTTTGTCTTGTATTGTTGCATTTGCAGGACAACTCTGAATTTGAATGAAGGGATACACATTCCACCGCAAAAAATTAAGAAATGTGGATGCATAATCGATTTATCCGTATGGACTTGATACATTCGACACAAAGTCCCTCTAGTTTTACAGAATATCTTTTCAAAACTCTGCAAATCCAAGAGAATAAATACTTCCATCTGTCAGACTGCTCTTCTCAAAAGGAGTCATGCTTGGTTGAGGCTTTTGATTAAAAAATCCTTGTTAATAGTTCTGATCAGTTAGGATCAGTATGCAATTCTTGGTCCTCTTTTGCGTCCATCATTTTTCGTTGGTCTGACCCACGTCCAAAGTATTTTCGGTCGTATTTTCAAACTGTTAATTAGGACAGGCAACAACGATGTCAAACATGACGATGTCTTATCCGATAATAGGGATTTAATGTTTGACAAAATTTTGAAAACATTCCAGCCAATGTTAATTGCAAATATTTTTTCGATTTTATCGATCATTAGGAGAAAGTAATTATACTAAAAAAAGTTATTTAGGTACAAATGCATTTGAATAAGAAGTAGGAAATAGTGAGACTATTTATAACGGATATTAACTAGACTGTAATTGTCAGTCTTGTTCATTATGTATATGTGAATGAGTTTTTATAAATATGCAATGCGCTACATCCCTATCTCATTACTTAATTTTGAGAAAATGTTAATATGATAAAAAAAGGAAACATTTTTATTAATTATGGAACAAGCGTGAAACCTACGATTCATTAGTTAAACATTAAAATTTAATTAGCACTGTGTGGAAAGCTTCTGTTAATTTTTCATGCCCTTGAGTGCTTTGCAGTAATTAAATTTGTTAAAGAGGGCGTCATTAAGAAGAAATTGCTTTTTCTAAGAGCTTTTAATCCCACTTATTTATCAAAATAAATAAAGATAAGAAAAGAAGTAAAACTGTTCTTAAGTCTCCATTGTTTGTGTCGTACTAATTACCGAATTTAAGGATAAATGTGGATTTTGATATTCATCATTTCAATACCTTCCATCAGGATAGGAACGTTGGGAAGTCAATAGTGTTTGTGGATTTACCTTATACAAATGGATTTATGCAGAATTGATTACTAAAAAGCCACCTCATTTAATTGGGATATACATAAATAAATGAATACTTACTTACTTATTTACTTATGCCCATTCGAAGGTGTCGGTGACGTATTGGAAATTATAAGCAGACTAGAATAAATCGCTAGATGGAACTCTCTTTCATTACATTATGGCAATTACAAACACTTAAGTAGACGAAGAGGAAAATTCAGTGATACTCAAGGTGTCGTGTTTCAGGAGGAGTTTATCATATTGTCATACTCTGTTTAATTCGAAGCCAAGGTGTTGTAGCGGATGCTACATCAATAAGTCTTTTGCTACACCTAAGCAATCCTCCTAGCAGTCCAAATAGCCTCTGGTAGAGTCCTCTATTACCAATTCACTCCCAAATTAGCTAAGCTATGCCCAAAATGGTAAGAACCGGTAAGATGCTGAGTGGAGAGGGTTTATTGACCACTTCGTTGTCTCTTTTTATCAATGCTTTGTCATTAAATACAAAACCATGCTGGGCTGCAGGGATCTTGATTGCTGATTGGTTGGGCAGGTCTCTGCACACACGGCCGCGGTTGATCTCAACGCGACCGGTTACATGTCGCACTTCCCGTGATGAGCTCTAGCGCACGTGATTCAATCAGCCTTGTTAGCGTTGTGAACCCCACAGTGTCCACATGAAGCTTTATTGTTGAAGATTGAAGGCATTATTTTCAAGCACATTTGAAGTCAACATCTTTCGAAAGTTAGAGTTGTGAGAAGATTTTGCATTTGCTTGTATTAAATCAAATACGTGAATTGTAATTTATATGAGTCGTTTCCCTTAAGTCATATGAACTAATAAGTTCTCTGAGAAGAGTTTTCAATGTCATAACTAAGCAACTGTGTGCATTAAAATAGTTTAATATTCTTTTGAGTATATCAGTAAAGTGAAAGATATTATACCTAGTATGCAAGAAATATTGTGGATTCCTGTTTGTGGTACACTAAATTCAACTAAATATATTATTTATCAACGAAAAAGAGGATTTCTTTTTCATGAAAATGAATGAATGAAGGAATTTGAAAGTGGTAAACAATTAACAAATTTGTAAGTTATTACCTAAATATTTGAGTAAAGATGATTTCATTTTAAACAAAGAAGTGTATTATTCTCTTAACATATTCAGCCTATCATAACATTTTTTGATTACAAATAATTAGTAAATAATAGTAGCAAAGTACATGAAAAATTCGGTCCCAAAAAGGAGAGATCCCTCCTGAATTAGAAGGTTAAATCGTTCCTATAATGCATGTTTCAAATATTTGAGGGTATTAAAAGAGAGGGGAAATTATTTTGACAGCTTTAGAGTTAAAAAGTGTGAATGTTCCCACGAACACGAATTTGCATTTTATTTTCGTTTTTGTAATCTCATAGTTCAAAATGCATTTTTAATTTATTCGACAGCAGAAAAACCCGCACAGCTCAAGCTGAAAAGTTTATTTGATTGAATGGTCTTGCTTATTTCAACTTTAAAACTACCAAGGGATTAATCACTGTTACTGTAAGCGAAGTATCATTAATTGACCTTGACGTGCAAGATAACCTATTCAAACTCCTCAATCGGAGCTCTGACGATTTCCTATCCCTCATTTGTTTGTTTATTGCATTGGATTATTGAATTAGTCCGATTAAATGTTCTTTCAGTAATTGCTGATCTAAACACACTTTCATTAAGAGAACGCGATAGGTTCTAAGCAGTGTGTACGAGCAAAATTTCCATTTCCATGCCCTTGACACACAAAGGCTTTGGGATTTGAATTACAATGTTTACTACCCTTTAACAATTAATTATCCGACGCCGAACAGAAATATGTAACATTATAAGCAAATACTTCTGCTCACTGAAGCATTTATTTAAATACAAAAAACATTACAACTTATATGTTGGAGTTAAAAAATTCAACTTTGATTTCAGACACGAATTTTAAAAACTTAATATTTTGTTTAGAATTAATAAACATGTGATTCACAAAACCAGAATATTAAGCTTTTAGGCTTTTTTTATTTAATTAGAATTTTAAATTGGCAAATATTCAACAAGGAAAAATGACAATTGTCAGTCCATTTATTTAAAGATCTACAAAGTGTACGATTCGGATAATGTGATACACAGGTCACAAGTTCCAGCGCATTGAAAAGATAGTACTGTTAGTGTTTACTTTTTCGACCTTTATTTGTAATATTTGTAATATTCGAGGAAAAATTTCCCCTCATTTTGTTGAGCAATCTTGAATTTGGAATAATTATATGAAAGTACGGATGCGATAGTGCAAAAACGAGAAGGGCAGTTGAATGGCCGATTTCTTCTTTGCACGCCTTCTGTGTCGGAAAAGTTATATTTCTAGTATGCTTTCCGGAAATCCCAAGTCGTGTTTTTCAGATCGAAGGCAGGGATTAGGAAGAATTAGGAATTTACTATCCTAACCATATTAAAAACTTCAGCATAGTTGAATAAGACGAGTAACTGTTCAATGGGATGATGTAATTTGTCGCTTCGAATTAGAACTGTCCCATTGAATCTCAGTTCTAAGTGCCAGGACAGTTTAATGCCATCAAAAATGAATCTGAATGCACCAGCTGTTGCGACGTAAATTGCTTGCATATCAGAGATGAGGTCTTCGAATGCTACACAACTTTTAAAGAAATATAAACAATACTGTGTACTATATACCCCTTATCGAACATCTTACAGCTTCAGTTGATCCATTTGATAATTTAGATAATTAAGTTGAATTAGAGCAGATATCCATCTGCATAATTGCGGGTTATACTATTACCGATTTTTGATACTTCTAAATCCTCAAATTTAAACGGAAATTCAAAAAAATTTTTATTCCATCCTTATTAATCATGGCATTTATCAATTCAGATACCGACGAGCAGGCTATAATCGATATTTTGGGTCGTCGAACCAGTGCAGAACGTCTTGCAATTCGTCAAGCTTATGCTGCAATCTCCAAGAAGGTAAATTCTTGAAACTTTACTTCTGGGAACGCCATCTTTCTGTGTTACTGCAAATCCTAACGTCATTTAGGAAATTATTTCGGTTGATGATAGGAGATGGCCTTCTTAATTATGAGAAGGTCCATGACCTCAGGCTGCATTTTATAGCTGAAATGTCCGCATGACCCCAGTTGGGAGGCAATTTCTACTATTCTTACTATCTAAGAGGCCAGTAAGTCACTACTTAAACGTTTCATTTAAATTAGGCTACGCTTTTCCGCCTAGTTATATTATTTTTACGGTAAATATTTGAAAATTTAAATATATTCTCCATTTGTTTGCTATTCTAGTATGGTTCTTTTTAGAGTCATATTTGAATAAAGTACTAATTAACTTAAGTATATATTGCAATATAAACCGAGAGTGTCTTATTTTGAATTAAATAAACGATCGCATCAAATCTGTAACCAGCGGAGTCGTCTATTCGGACTCCAGTTGGCTCTGTGATGAATTGACCCGCGGAAAAATATTGGTCTAAATTCTTTAAATAACAAGCGTCCACCATACATGTCTGCATAGCCAGAGGACAGGGTTCTGGTACTGATTGGGATACATAGAGCGTACTAGTTGATTCTGATCAAGAGAGGAGCAACAGAATGTCCATTTCTTCAGTAGACTTCTTCTCTGCCAAAATGAGTGTTGAGAAACACTTCTTTTCAACGAACATGGAAAATACAACATTGATGGTACCTTTTCGCAATTTGAAAGTGAGTTAAATGACTTCTCTCTTTTGTTAGTGGTTATTTACAAAAGAATAGTTGATTTACTATTAAAAGAAGAGAATAATAAAGGCGTCAAGCTCACAGGAAGTAAACTGAAAAGTACATGAATGTAATAAAGAAGTCGTTTATACGCATTTGATTGAGGAAAACGTACAAGAATGGTTGTCTGTGGTCTCCAAGAGCATTTGGTCTTTTTCTGCTCCAAACGCAAGTTTAAACAAATAAATTGGTCGCGGGTTGGTAGTACAAACGCAATAATTCTATTACTTCCTAATTTTACTCTTTTATGAAACCCTTCATTTAATGATTTGAACTTGACAGTGAACGCATACATTCTAATAACTCAAATGCAATGGAGGTTCTAACTAGAACAGCAAACTCCTAACCTCTATCGATTAGCTTTTGACCATTTAGAGAGCTTGTAACGGTAATTCTTAATAAATATCACTCTTTATGCTTTCCTTTATTCATTATTACCTTGTACTAGAGGAAAGCATTGACAGTACATAACAATAAGCGCCACAGAAGTCAAAGCAGAATCTAAACTCATTATCAAATTTCGCTTAACATATGCATGCGTGGGAAGAATGATAGCATAAAGGACCATTTGGGAGTTGTAGCAATCAGACAGTCCCATGGCTATATGGTCTGATAATGATGACGTAATCTACGACTGGAAATAGTATACTGCAGCATCCACTAATCCAAATACCAACTTTACAAAGTATACGGAATAGGGAAGTGATATAGAAAATGTGTTAATTACGATGCTAACAAGAGCTGCTTTGCTTATTTTTCATTGAAGATTGTCACCATTTATGTGGAAATTATTTGAATTAATTTACAATCTCTTATTGCAGAGTCTTGAGAAGACCCTATACAGTGATTTGAGCGGTGACTTTCGTGATTTGGCCGTCATGTTGATCAAAACTCCCTGGGAGATTATGGCAGATGCTATGTATAAAGCAATGAAGGGAGCAGGAACAAAGGAACGTGTTCTTAACGAAATCCTTGCCGCGTGTTCTCGTGATGACATCCCAGAGGTAAAAAAGGCCTACCAAGAAGGTGAGCATTTTTTTGCTATTATACTTCTGATAAATAACTACACCCTGCAAAAATTTGTCAAAGAATGCACCAATAATTGAGGTTCAAAAGCCAAATACAAAGAGAAATAACTTAACTTTTTGGCGGTTTTCACAGAATGGCGCTCAAATTTAGTGAATAAGAATAAAATTTGGCACTTAATGTAGCTAAAATCGATTGATAATTGCGTTAAAATACGTCAATCCCTTTGGAAAAATGTCATAATTACTGTAAGTGACAGCATGACATATAAATTAAGGTTAAAATAGGGTCTTATGAAAAAATCAATTTTGACAAAGGGATATATAACCTTCAAAATCGTATTCATTGGAAGTATTTACCCTGATAAATTGATAATGACCTTTCGAACACTGTGACGTTCATGAGATTTGGTTCTAACAACTTCTGCTGCTTCGACTTATGATGAGTACCTCTTAAGGACCGATGTCTTTATTCAGTAACAAGCATTTTCATTCATTTTGTATTTACCCGAGTGACCTTGTAACATCTAATTAAATAATTCTCTTGAATTAGAAGATCGTACAGAGGATGGAATTTGGACAAGGACGCATAACTTTCAAAACATCATTTATGTTGGAAATGGAAGAAGACGATGAAAATCGAAGTTCTTGGTTCTAAAACCAGCAATTTCTGCAAAGAGCAAGTTGAAATTGTCGCCGCTTTATGCAAAAGACTGAGCATTTGGAAGTAGGCCGTTCAGTTAAAGCCTAGCGATAAATGCGTCAGTATGATAGTTGCATACATTTTCTCAAGGATCGAAGTTTGCGAAAAGGTTATATATTGGTTCCTAAGAGCAAAGGTATATATTTGCCTACATTTTCGAGGATCAATTTGCATCCTTCTAATGGTAGAAGAAGAGTTTACGAATTTAATGAAGATTAGGCTGTTATTGTACTCTTACCTTAGGATCTACTATTTTTAGCATAAGATACGATTTGTAATCAGTACATTTCGTTTTTAATAGCGAAGAAACTAGCAAATTGATATTACAAGGTGCGTAAGCCATCTGAGGACACCCCACGCACGTTTAGAAAAACAGAAAATGAAAATGTTGATGATTAAAACTTACGATTTTTTCATCAAAACAAATAAACATAATACCAATTAACCCATGTTTCCTTCTATATATCCTACTTCGGTTGTTATCACCCACTCAATTCGAGGGCGACCACCACTGACTGCAATCTTTAATCAGATCAAGTAGTCTCTATTCATGTCCTCCATTACTCGTGCTATTTCTTCCATGAAAGTGGAGGATTTGGTATTGTGGAGATGCCTATTAACTTCCTTTTTAACCATACCCCTCGTCCTGTCCTGTCCTGCCCCGCCACTCCCAGTCTTCCAAACGTAATGCTATTTCAAACGACCAAGATCTAATGAGTGGTCAGGAGGCGGTCATAAGTAGTATGTGACATGAGATCTCCTGATATAAAAACTACCTGAATTATTATCGAGTTAGTTTAAATTACGAAAATGTAAGTGCCCTCAGGCGCCTTACCCACCACGTAGCTTATGTGAAGTTAATATGGCAGAACTCAACAGAGTTTACTACTCAAGATCATAACTCTCTACCTCTTTAATAGATAAGTGGCAACGCATTCCTACACACCTAGGTGAAAATTATGACTTCTCCCACTTCTAGATTTTGCCTTGGAAATAACAAAAAAATATTAATTCTGTTTGAAAAAGCCCTCTTTCCTCAGTCTTTCTGGGCTGTTTTCCTTTTAGTTTCCTTTCTGTGCCAACATTTTCCCAATGCAACATTGCAAGTATAAATATATCAAAATGGTGAATGAAATGAACATGTTGAGGGATTATTTGCTATGTGATCGAGTAAATGAAAAACGACAGTTGTTGTTGTGAGACAAATCTCATTATAAGCAAAAGATTAATTTACATTAAATGAGAAAGTAGAGAAAGGGAAAGTAGAATACCTGAGTTGATTAAAAGGAGAGTTGGAGATGCTCAGCCACTGCAGAGAGAAATAATTTGGAGAAAGAGAGTGGAGATTTGAACAGTGAACTTCGCGATACTTATTTCTTCGCCTCTCAGCCGGAAATTCATATGTGACTGCACTTTCAAGCAAATGGGAATAGAAGAGATTGGCACTGAATGTGACATCATATCTTAAGAAAGACATTCTAGTAAGTGGCATTTGAACTAATCCTGTCTTTTTTAAGACAAAGTAAACAAAAATCGAGCACTGGAAGTTTTTGTCGATAGGAGGAACCCATCAAAAATTTCGGAATCATCGACATCTTTTCTTTTTCTTCTGGGGTGAGGATGCACACATTTTGGATATTTTATTTAAATAGTTCAAACTCAAGTCTGCCTTGACTTTATGTAGGCTCTCATTATAGGTTTCCAAGGAATCTGATGACTCCAAAGAAGCTTTAGAGTAAGAGGTCTGGGAAGTGAACTGCAGTTCATTGGCGAAATCTTTTTAGCTGAAGCTCTGCAGCGGAATTTCCCATGGGATCCGAAGAGTTTGCTCTTTACATGTCATTGCTCTGCTAAAGGACAATCCTATTATCAGTCTTATCGAAGTATTATGGAGTGCCTTAAGTCTGTTGTTATCAGTTATAGGCAAATCAGCAGCTGTTTTTGAGCCCGTTAAAATAAAAGGACTTATTATTGAAATGTGCCAGCAAATGCTCAAAATGTACGAGCCAAATATGGGAGTGAAATTGATAAAACACTGGAAGATCAAGCGAGTGTCATTCGAAGAACAGAATTAAAGAAAGGGATAAAAGTCAGTAAAAGAATCAAGATATATTTATTACGTAAAATAAATGTCTAACTTACTATAATTGATAAAAGATTACTTTTGATTCTAGCCTTCCCAAAACATACTCTGGAGAAGGATATAAAGGGAGATACTTCAGGTGATTATCGAGATGCCCTCTTTCTAGTTTTGGAGGGACAGATGGATGAACCGTCCACAATTCAGTTGAAAAAACTCTGTCCAGAGAACTTACAAGACATTATCAATTCCGAAGTGGCCCAGTTCGACGCGCAGGTGATTTATGATAATGGGGAAGGGTAAGTCGATTTTTTCAAATACTGAATGATCTTGAATATAAGCAATCCCTCTATTACTCTACTAATACTTCGTTCGCGCTATAAAGTTCAAGCGGTTTTGTATGTTCTTACGCTTTGGGTCCTCTGTCCCCCTTTCCCCGCGCTAATACGATCAGGCCATTCATCATGCCACACCAACTACTCCTATGTCCCGATAAACAGGATACATAGCCTTTGTGCGTGTTAGATCTTGTGTAATTTGCCATAATTAGAGTCTCCTCTATAGAATTAATGCCTGTCTGTCTCTCTTCTCTTTTTACTCTCTAAAATAAATACTGAAACCAAAGTTTAATAGTATTCAGCCGTGATAGGCTTGTTTAATTTGGGTTCAATATCGACTAGTAATTATTTTCTCCCCAACTGACAATTTTAGTGCTCCGATTATCACTAAATCACATTTCAAGACACAGCGTAATTATATACACTAATACACTAAAATTCTGCAAACACAACTTATAGTTGCATGGGAGATTCCTGCACTACGATCTTGTTCTGATTCCATCGACATTCTAACACCAGAACTTAAAAAATTAATTGCGAGAACGTAATATCAATAGTACAACTACCACAAATCAGAATTTACGTTAACTTACTGAATATCTCGTAATAATATTCAAATAAATACAGTATAGTGAAGTATGGATAATTCGCACATACTGACTCATATCTCTTCGCGCTGTAATTGTCATTTACTCATAATCGAACTGAGGATGCGAATCCTGTCAATTCTTTCGTGCCTCCAAAGTCCCTCTTTATCATAACCCGATTTCCAGTTGCTTTTTGCCTTCCCTTCAGATTCTCAATTCCTTTCGTTCTCCTTTCCCCTTCCCCCTTTTATTCATTTAGGTTGCCTAATATGGACGTGGTCAAACTTACATTGTGGTCGTCTCATTTAGAAAATATTGTCGTATTCTGCTGATTATAATGAAAATCACTAGTTATATTAGGGGATTTATAAACCTTTCCTTGTCGGGCTCTTAAAATCAATTTATACGCATGAAGGCCAAAGTAGAGTCTCAGGAATTACTCGGTCATTTGTTGGATGAGGAGTCTGAAGACATATCTGGATCTGAGCTTCTGGAATACTTTATCTACAGCTTTCATGGTCATGCTTTAAATATCATGGGTAAATTGCCTTCTTTCTTTGAAAACACTTTTAAATTGTTACTCTTTTGAATTCAAAGGCATCAAGGATTTTGTATGCATACTATCCAATGTATTACAAAAATTTCCTAATTGTGCCATAACAATAATCTTCTGGCGGCCAAAATTTCAGCTAAAAGTAAAATCAGTAGTGGACAACGTTATTTTATGCATGTTTTCAAATGTGCGCGTCAGTTCATTTTTTCAAATCATTTAGCCAACAAGAAACATTATTCGTGCGTGGTGGGATGAAATTGCATCGCTCCAATTTGGCACGACCTTAAGTGATCCAACCAGACAGAATTATTTAAAAAATATCAGCTGATTTAAATTCCCTTATTACAAAAAGAAATAGTTTTTTTCATAATATCATTTTATAAGCCTATTTTAAGAAAATATCAAAAGAGGAATATTTTGAAAAGATCGATATCAAGGTACCAGACAAAATGTCCATGAATCGAACTATCTCAAGGAAAATGTAGCACTCGAATTAAGTAGGCCATTGAAATCAGGATAACTCTAGTTCATATGTTTGTCTGTAGACCGCTAACGAAATTTTCCGATCACTTGACAGATTTACATTTAAATAAACACTATGTTATTGCAAAAACAGAGTTAAAATTGAAGAGTATTTAATATAATTTTTTGTCCTCAACAGGCGATTGGGTACAGCGGAAAATCGATTCATGCGACCAATAATCAACCGGTCTCCATGGCAGCTCTACGAATCCGATAAGGCATACATGCAGGTAAAGAAAGTGTGCTTTACTGGAGTGCCAAAACGTAATTTTTTGTATTATTATTATTAATCGTATTTTTATCGATTATAGGCTTATGGACATTCGATTTACGATGCCATTAAAAAGGAAACTTCCGGCGATTTTAAGAATTTCCTTCAAGCTAGAGGTGAGCATTAAAAATTTTCCTTTTCCAGTTTTAGTCTCTCGGCAAAATGATCTGATTACCATAAAAGGTATATTAAAAGACGCAGTAGTTTATTCGAATATCGATCATTAATGTTAAACTAGTGCTAGACCGTTCTGTCAACTTCCAAATTTTGTAAGTCTGGAACATCACTTTGTGACACTACTTGATCAGTAAGTAATGTAAGAAATTGTGATTGATTTTCTTCTTGTCCTTTATTCAATCGGTTAACAGTTATTTTACAATATATATTTAAAATTATCTCAAATCTGTACATTCTGTTCTCTTACTAACAATCCGAATATAAATTTAGGTAAATATTTTTCTCCATTTAATTAAGAAAAAAATTTGATTTTTCTTCATTCCTCTTTAGACAGAGTATTTAATTTGCTCTTGCTATTTAGATGTGTAAAAATATTATGGTCCTTGACTTGGGAAGGAGATAATTTCTGATAATTAATTAGTATTTTCGGTTTGTTCTCCCCACGGTTTAAAATGACATTGTAAAATTAAACCGTGCAACTCTTACCCTAGTTTTTAAAGAATACACAATTAGACACTTAGCAAAACTTTCCTATTTTTTAGCAAAAGAGCGCTAAATTGTGGACCGTCATTGTATTTTTGTAAAAAGTTGCGGTAAGAAGTTCGGAAAGATACACTTAAAAAATGCTCAAAGCAGCACTTGATCAAACACTTTCAAATGGAGGTTTGCGGTTTGATAAATGTGATAAAATTACTAAGTGGTTGAGATCGAACATTGCTGATTCTGTTTATTTCCTGCCAAATTTTAACATTTCTTATTTGACGACATTTTGACTCTGTTTAGAACAATTAGAAGAAGGCATCTATCTCGTTATCCATTAAAATGCTGTTATTTTATGCCAAGGTTATAGATTCAATGGTTCTCTTTCAAAAATTGAACCCAAGTGATAATCAATGTTGATTTTTCTATTACTATAGTCCGCTACGCCCTCGACCGACCGACTTTTTATGCCAAACTTCTTCACTTTGCTATTGCTGGTCCAGGTACTAAGGATGCTACTTTACAACGAGTTTTAGCAATGAGAGCTGATGTGAGTTCACTAGTTTCCGTCGCCAATTTGCGCTTTTAATAATGTATTTCTACTGATTTTTAATTAAGTAGCCAACTTATAAGATCAACTGCGAGTTAGTCTTAAGTGCAACATTTTTCCCATTTTTAGATTGATCTGGAAAGTATAAAAGAGAGATACGAGGAGCTCTACAAGGAATCCCTTTCCAAAGCGATATCGGAGGATACCTCGAGGGATTATCGTAAACTCTGCCTCAAATTGGTCACTGCATATGATGACGTATGAAACAGTTAACTCCCGGAAATAAATATCGCCAACTGAAGAACTTTAAAGAATTTGTCTTTATTTATCATCAATAAATTCCTATTGCACATATAAATAACTACTTATTTATAATGATTCAATTGTACTGAGATAATCCTAACGTCGTCTACACAATTAATTACATTTGGTAATCTTTACATGACATTGTTATTTGAGATATTGTTATGTTGCGGGAGGTTGCTATTGGAAACCTTATAACTTGATTGCGTAATCGAATTATTTACTCAGCCTAAACTCTAAATAATGGGTTTTAACCTGCTGGAGTACTTACAGGTCTTGGATGAACTAATTAGCAACGACAATGGCGCCAAAGTTCTGCAGTGATTAACATACTCAAAAGTCACGAAATCCGATAATGTGAACAATCAGTCACGCATGTTGTCTCTGATTTAAAAGAACACGGGTTTCTAAAAAGAAGTGACCTCAGGATATTTTCTCCCAGCCAAGTTAAGTTTTCCTAACATTTCCCTTCATGAACTTTGGAAGTTTTAATAGTTAAATAACTTAGTGGTCACATGTTAGACACAGTTTTCCAATGGTTAATTCATGGCAGATTCAATTGTGGTGTTATTGGGAAGATAATCAATCCCGTAGCCATTCGGTTAAACTTATTTTTGGAAAATACTCTATATTTTTGGCCCCAAATACCATTGAATATGGACTCAGACTTTATATGTTTCGCCACTTCAAACTTGATTAAGTGTTTCATTTTTCTGCAAAATAAAATTTTTTCCACCAATCTTATTATTTTGAAGACTTTGTTAAAAAAATATTATGAAGCTAGAAAGTAGAATACATCCAAACAAAATTCACAAAATCCTTCCTTTCAAGGAGAATGAACTGAATTTGTCTAAGTTCATCTTCCGTCATTGATTGACGACTGCTTCTAGTCAGTATCTTGGACCGGTCATCAAATTTATCTCAAAAGTGACTATCTCTACTCTCTTCGAAGAACTGGACGTTAATGGACGTAGGAGACTCGTTTGCAGAGCTTGTCGTCTTCACTTCCCGATTTTTTAAAATAAATTTGAGGCCTCATTCATGGCTTCCAAATTAATTCTAGTGCAGAGGGTTATTCCACTCAAAATGGTGCGAAGCATCCTAGATAAAAGATGGGAAGGTTCATTCAATATTTTCAAGTGACGTAACACAGCATATCTCGCTAATCGGAAAATATTCAATATTTCAGTCCCGCAGCTGACTCATTAGTATTGATGAATGCATGACAGGCGCAAGTACTGCTTAAAGATGGGGTTCAGAATTATTATCCCTAATCGTATTGCAGATATCTCAGTTATGGTTGGTCTATGTCTTCTCGTCCGCATTTATCGTCTTGTCTTACCTCTCATAACCTCGATACCTGAGGAGTTGCTGAAACTAAGACGTTTACAACTGACTGGATATAGCACTTTCACAGTTCACAACTTAACGGTTTTAATCTTATCGATTCATAAAACGTATTTTGATGGAAGCAAATATAAAACACTACATGAGTTCATCTAATGTGAACTTTGGTGAACTCTGTTTTGATTTAAATGCCTACTCCAGTTCCATCAAAACGACATGACTAACCGCTCACTTAAAACAACCTGTTGACAAATTCTGGCTATCACGGACATGAATTCACTCATAAACAGGCGTAAGGTCTAGAAATTTTGGATATTGAGCATTGAAGATATTACAAAGTGAATTTTATGCCCCCAATGTGAAGGCGGATTACTCAAATATTTCATAATTCAAATAATTCATAAATCTTGACATTCTGACTTCATTGTGCTCTGCTTTGACCCCTTTCCCTTGTTTCTTCCCTTGTTGGACTATTTTGCTATTTCGTGAGTCCAGATATAAAATTTTGCATTTTTATGGATAGCAATTATAAGAATAAAAGAGTGCTGTTATTTGGACAGGTTTTAACGATAGCAGGAGATAAAGCACCTTAAAATTCCTTAAATATTGGCGGAGACCTTCGAGAGAAACTCCATAGAAATGATATCCACTATTTCACAAAACTTCGTTTTTTATTTGATTCACCAAAATTTACTCAAGCGAATAATACCAGACAAATATGCTTTTTTTCACTGAAGTACGAGTTGATTTAAAAATGATTTATTACTTTTTAAAATTATTATGAGACATATTTATGGATTTAATATCGCAGCACTTGGATTGGGATTTATTTATGGAATGAAAGGGATTTCAATTTAAATCGATTTGAAAGTGTAGCTTACTTTTAATTGATATATTATAAACTTTAATTATATTTTCATTGTCAGTCACCCTAAGTATCCCACATTTCATGCCTTGGGGCTGGATCTGGTGCTCAAAGGGTTTTACATTTAAACATAATGTCTCGCTTTTATCAAGACAATAGTAACCACTGCCAACTCCTAACCACTTATAAATAGATTTAGCTAGCCGCATATTGAATTTATTCATGTGAAAAAAGAAATTGAATAAATCGATGGAATACTAAGTTCTCTTTCACGAGAATAAAGCAATTAACGTCATAAATATTTATTAAAATCTATTAATAGAACTTGCAAATAGGTAGTCAGTCTTCTGTGAATTGAGAGAACACTACTAAAGCATTGCTTGCGAAATCATTAAAATTAAGAGTGAAATTTTCAAGAAGAAACCTCTGATTCCTTAAATGAGATAAATTTTTCTTAATACTTCACCAATTCCGGGATCTTAATGGTCATTTTTGAGTTTATTGAGGGTCTGATCATTGTTTAGATGAAAAAAGGATTCACATTTGAGAGACTAACATGTAACGTTTTTCAAAAATGTTTTCAATTTACATTATCCGAAATAAGAAAGGAAATAACGAAACTGTAAATTGAAAGATAAGAATTTCGGCATTATAACTACCATTATATATGGTAAGGATTCAAAAAAGTGGGATCAGTGGTTACGGCTACGATGCCTTTCCCTTCACACTCAGTGAATAAATAGCCAATCGCATTAGTTAAGCCAAATTAATACAGGGAAGGAGGGATTGAGTTTGAACTTCTCACGAATACTCCTTAATCAAGATGGGTATTGTAAAACGCCTTTCCATCTGGGCTTGGAAGTTATGATGAGGATCGGAAGAGAGTAATATGATCATACTACTTTATGTGGTAATCATAAATGGTTTACTCCTGAGTGGTCAATTATCGTCAAAAGTATAAGCGGAGTACAAGAAGAGCTTTATTAGTCGAGTATTTTGCAACAAAATGCAACAGGACACGAAAAGTGAAAGGGAACAAAGATATTTTATTCCGATTATGTATTTAGGAAAAGGTTAGCTGATAGATCTACGAAGAACTTTCCGACCAATGGACTCATAGTATAAATTATTGCAAGAAATTAAAGGACGTGTACTCCTATGGGTTTTAAAAATAGGATTTTCAAAAAGTAGTTTGAAAACTATCTTTTTTAGATAAGTGCTTGAAATTCTGCAATGTTGAGTGCATTCTTTCTTTTGCCATCAAACAAAATAAAGTTGATTTGAAATACGAATACCAATAGATGTGAACACCGGGTCCAGGGTAAATTTTTCTTAGCAAACTTTATAATTAATCTTTGATACTCTTGAAATTACTACAATCCATGAAGAATATAATGATAAACTGCTCAAGGATAATAATCAATTTTCAAGGTCTAGAAATAAAATTTTACGCTTTTCCCGCTTTATACGATGACTTACAGATTTCCCTTTCAACTGAATGTCTTTTGACTTCTCATTTTAGTAATCAGATAAATTACTAAATATGGCCAATATGAGGATCAGAATTTGGAAATCAGACTGATCTTTCTATATGCAAAGGCACTACTAATGAAAAATGAGTCAGAAATGTAAAGGTGCCAATAAATCGATTCATTGTGAATTTTCCAAATTATCCATTAAAGTGAAATACGATGTACCTGGTTATGGATGGTGATTGAACATATTTGCCTCACATGATGGTTTGAAATTGAATTTGTTGTATGCAGAGTAGTAGATTTGTGGAACCTTTACAACATTTAAGAAAATTAATCAGTGTTAGCATTTTGACAACTGTTACATTTTTCTTGACCAGAAAGATATTCCATCTTGAAATGTGGGCCATATCGGCCGACTTTTTTGACTTTGCTCTATTGTTCATATTATCAAAACTGGCTTCTCCGGAAAAGTTAATGAGCGTATGAATGTAGCAAACATAGCAAAAATTTTGCATAAAAATATGCAAAATAAAGATGAAAGTAATTTCGCCAGTCATTCGTTTTAAATTTTCGGAGTTGCGGATGGTTCTCTCTATGTTCTCATCAGAACTAAATGCGTGATTGCAATCATCTTTTATAAAAATCCTAATCGAGCTTAAACCCTCGAATATGTCAAACAAAGACAGTTTAAAAGAGATATAAGTGCCATTTACATCTGCCTTAAATTTAATCTTTCTTTTTTTCAGTTTAAGTAATACTTAAAGATGAAGTCGTTCTATCAAAATCCATCTTTGATAAAAGCATACCAATCAGTATTTCGCCACATGGATTGCATAAGATTAGCAAAAAATCCACCTTTTCTATGGAAATGGACCTTCACACAAAAGTACAAAATAGTGATTATTAATTTATACTGATTAAAATATTAAAATAAACTAATCAATACCGGTTTGTAGATGGTTAGCCTAAGTAGGCCTTATTAATTTAGCAATTTAAACGAAAATAATAAAATTTTCCCTCCACAAATTAATTTATGTAGTATAAAATTGTAAACAAGGCAGCTTACTTTCTTTCACCTTTATTATAATGAATATATCGGGATATTTGAATTAGTCTAATAGCGCGTTGATATGGGTCTTCTTAGACGTATGAATTTTATCCACGTCACGAAATGCAAAACATGCGCTTTGATACAATCGATCTCCGGATTTAGCGGCAAAAATTTCCCTCTCAGCTGCGCTAATCAGTTTTGTCTTGTTAAATCTCCCCTTTTCTCTCTATTTCATTACAAAAATTTCATAGTTTGTCCCTTTTATCCTCAGATATGCCGTCATATGAGGCAGAATAGCTAGTGAGTTCTGTTTTGTATAGCGATTGATTTCTTGAAAGGCCCTTTTCAAGTTTATCAATACCTCTAAGAGGAGGGACCATTCAATTAAATCTGCTGGTCATTGAGTTCTGAAAATGGTGGAAAAAAACGGAGGATCTAAATAAACATTGAGACGTAAAGGTGAATAACCACGCAGCAGAATTTGATATAGTGATTTCTAATTGTTCCCCATACTTTTTTTTTCAATATTGAAATTCACTTTTCGTAGTCTTAGGATGCTTTCCATGGGTGATATCAACGATCAAACTCACATATTTTAAGTTTTATATAGTCACCTGCATAGTTATGACAGTTTGAGGGCAATCACGTTCGTTGACTAAAAGATTCAGAAATATGGACTTGCTCGAAGACCGAAATCTGAGGAGCAAATGCCGGGCTCGAGAATTTACTGACATCACCAGTTGAATTTGTATTACACTATTATCATATTATGCAATCCAGTCCTCTATGAAACTCTCTATAGTCACATTTAATAAATTTAAATCAGTGTATTTTCTGTGATAATTACTTGGCAGATTTCAGTGGTATCACGGTACGTTGTATTTTCAAACATTATGATACTCCTCTAAGTCCCCTTGATAGGAAGGCGAAATAATACTTACCGTACACCCAGAGTGTAATATGAATACTATATCATTGCCATACCATTTCCATTTCAGTTCACGGCTTGACGAAATCAATCATTATTCATCAATCGGTCAGCTGTCTGACCAACCATTTCTTCCACAATCAATGTGGAAGTTCAATAACTGGCTCAATTTTCCAAGGTCAACTAAATTACGACCAAACTCAGCCCTTAATTGCAACCAAAAATCTGATCTGATCTGGCAAGTAGACTAGTCTTGTCTTGGTAGTCTCTGTCTCCCCTCTTTGGGGTCTGAGCAGCTGTGAAAAACCTTATAACACCTAGCTTGACTATACGTAATGGCATATACAATTTGGTCTTGCTTATCTTTATATATATATATATACATATATATAATGTTAATTAATTTATGTAGGCGTATTTATGGTGTCATGCGTGATCAACTCTTCTTTTAAGTACGTGACCACACATTCAAAATGAGTTGCACCGTATTTTACACTGTGATCAGTATATGAAGCCAATCATCTATAATCAGACGTTATTCTAAGGACATAATTGGAATAATATCTTTTTGTCATTTCACGTCTATTTAACTTTAAACTGAACATATACTCCGTTATTGTTCAGTCCAAAGATTAAAGAGATAAAGATTCTATTGACAGAGTTAGAAAATAAAAGTTTATACTTAACGTAAAGAATATAAAATCTCCTTAGACATGTGGATATGATTACTTAAATTTCTATCTGAAGCTCTAATATCTCGGAAGAATCCTGACGCCATCTTGATTTAATTTATGCTAATCATGAGTCAAATTGGTCACCCAAAGTTTTAAACGCCTCTTTTAAACTGAATATCAAAATACGAAATGAATGGACATCAAACACCACTTCTTTCAAAATATGTAGTCATAAATTACAAAAATTTGACCGTCTTTTATCTACAATATTTTCTCAAAATTGAGTGGGAATTACGGTCAATAGCACATCAATATTTCTTCCCAATAGAATTCGTTAATAGGAAGCCCAGTATAGAATTTGGAAATTATCATCAGAATACATTGGGAGTTAAATAGGTTGGAGGAAATTTTCTGGCTAATTTCAAGCTGAATCGATCTTTAATTCCTCGTTTATCTGATGCAATGGAGCGTATGAGTATGAATTAAACAAAACGTGGTCTAAATTAAAGAAATGGCTCAACGAATAAAAAGGGCAGACGAGGGAATTTGCTTGGAAATATTTAGAGATTAACAAAACAATACTTTTATTTGTTATCATGTAGCCGAGTAACTGAATTCTCTTAATAACGCCTCTTAGGCTAAAAACGCCTCTTAAAAATATCAAAACTATTAAGTATTTTATTAATACTTCCAGTTAGGAAGTCTTATCGAATATTTTCGTCTCAGTTGAGAGAAACTTGCAAGCTTCACCTCTCATATACTGCATTATCGATAATTGAATTTCCACGCAAGACTACCTGTGGAGAAGCCGTCGTTGCAATTATTGGCTGACCAGCCATTAGGGAGCAAAACGAACGCTAAAACTCCTTTGGTAAGAGCTAGTTTGTTACTCAGGCACAATTAATCCCAGTGATTGTTAATTCAGTCTGTCAAGAGAATGCGTGACTTCTCATTGGCACAAACTACTGACCAATCACAACACGCAACTGTTCTATGGTATATACAGACGAATGCAGTCTTATTTCATTTGGATATCCAACCGTGTAAATGTAGGTTACTTTTTGACATTTTAAGTGTACCAAAGGGAAAACATTCCTGCTCTGCACTTATCTTGGTAGCTAAATACGTGTTTTTTAAATACTATTTGTTAATATCAGGGAAACTTGCTTGTTGCTTTGCAGGTTGCATGCTCGTCCCTTGATCCATCTCTTCGCACCAAACGGTGAAAAATATAAGGCGACGATTACCCCTACTCCTGGATTTTCACCGACGGCTGATGCTGAACACTTGAAAAAGGCGATGAAAGGAATTGGTAAATTGTTTCCTATTTTGATTGAATTTGATGAAATCTGAGCAATTTGGTAGAATACTTTGACCTTTTGTCAGGTGAGGGTTCACGAAGACATCTATATAGTGCTGTCCCTAAAAGCTAGCTTGTTTTATTTTTTGCTTCTATGTATCATTCTATTCGCTTTCAATGAACCTAGACTTTAGTTAATTTTAATTTCAAAGGGTCGTCTTCTTGGTTAAAATAGATTTCATTAATTCTTTCATGGTTCAGAATCGATCAGATTCTAAAATGTAATTTAAGCTATAGACCTGGGTATCCATAATTAATATTTTGACATTTGATGTTATGTAGTCAAATATCTATTGACCCTTCAATCGAAAATGGAGATAAATGCACACTATAAATGCATAAATGAAATGCAGAAGTTTGAGGTCAAGACAGAGTTCAAATTTTTGCTCAAACGTAGACTTCAAGACGAGGCCTAACATGTCACAAAGTCGTATGAATATTTGAATTTTCGATGTGTTAGCAGTGGAGATCCAAACTTCTTCATTACGTTTGGCCAGCTTATACATATCCAACCTGTTTGGATAAAGAACATTTTCAAAACAGATTCATAGAGTAAATAAGGAAGCCTAAACAATCAGCATTACTGACTTATCTCTCCTCTATTGGTTGGCCCCTTACTTTACCTTTCGTCTCTACTTATCTCTCATATGCAACTGTCTGGCATTTAACAAGTCACTAGCATACTATTTCATTAAAGGAATTTTATTACTCCAAGTCTTTATTTCGTTTGTATAAATTAAATTTATGAATCTCTGTCCTTATGTTTCAAGTCGCAAGTGAGTTTTAAACAAATTTATAGTCCGAATCGCAATTGTGTTCTGTTTCATTTGCAGGAACGGACGAGAAAGCTATTGTCAAAATTCTAGGTCGCCGAACAACTCATGAAAGGATGGCCATTCGAGAAGTATATCCATCCATCTCAAGCAAGGTTTGTCGAAAATATATTCATATTATAATTTATGCCGAAGATGAAGGAAAATGTAAAACGGGAAAACCATAATCGGATTTAATGCATAATATAAACAACTAACTCCATCTAATTTCTTTGTATTTTTTATCGGAGCCTTTATTATTACTCACAATAATACTAAATTTTGCAAATTTTCATTGTGAAGTCAACTGAAATCTCTTAATAGAAAGTAAAACAAATGATAGTGATGAGGTGATCAAAAGATACAGTGAGCAAAGTTAATGTATGGGAGAGTCAAGTTTCGTTTGATATTTGGACTCGGGTTGCGCAATATCTACTAGATGGACATTTCACGTTCCAAATTTCAAACTTCACGATTCATCCCTTGAACTATGGCAAATGCTTATCTGCAATGTTTACTGCTTACTGATCGGCGTTATTTAATCAAAAAGAGTCAGTTTTACCGCTTCATTTTAACGATGGCTTTTTGAGTAAGTTCACATTCGAGATACTCAGAGTTTAATGTCTAGGAAATTTAGTGGCTTATCATATCGTCATGATAGTTTTGTCTCTTCCAAAAGATAAGAGCATCTTTTTGAGATCGATCAATGATATCATTATAAATCATTTAATGTAAATATTAAAGGAATGAATTTTATGAACAAGATGTTCCATTGTGAGAAGTCTGTGGGATTTGTCAAACATCTTCTTAAGAAAATTTACCTCCTCCTTCTTTAAATTACAACTCTTACGATGGTGGATGAAATACATCAAGAAACATTTTCTCCTTCACATATTATTTATTGCTGTGTATTTCACGAAAAATTTCCCAGTAATCAACGAAATAATTAATACCACATATTTGAACCCACACCCATTTTGAAGAGTGTTTACAGTACCTGTTTCTTTTAAAAAACGCAAATTAATGCAATTGCACAATTTTCTACATCAGTTCAATAAATAAATAAATTAATTAAAATTTTCTTTCTGATAGACTCTCGAAGAAGCCTTGAAAAGTGATCTCAGTGGAAAATTTGAGGATTTCTGTCTTTTGTTAATCAAATCCCCTGCTGAAATAATGGCAGAGGCCCTCTACAAGGCCATGAAGGGACTTGGTACCAAGGAACGTGTTCTCAACGAAATTATCGGTGGAATCTCGAAGAGCGAGGTTGGCGACTTGAAAGAGGCCTATGAAAAAGGTTAGCCAATTATTTGTTTGATTTCAGCATTTTTTATCATTTTCCTTTGGTGTTAATTTTACTCTGTTTGATTATTATTTTGCATTGAACTTATATGGGATTATTCACAACTATTATACCTTGAAAAATGCATAATTTTTTAAAAATTCCTTTGCATTTAACTGCTTTATCCGTTAATCAGCACAATTTGCCCGAAGATGAAAAGTCCCATCTCTTCGTATTGCATTAACAAGGAAGGGGCTTATGTGGAACTTATAAATATGAAAGTACCCAAAAAATGGGTGGGAGCACTCCAAACCATTACCCTGGAAATACCCTTAATCTGACTGGTCAGTATCTTGTGCACTTACCTCGTCTGTCAAGCCCTCGTTAACTTTGATAAATCAGCTGTAGATTAGGAAAACCGTGTAGATGTAGATTAGTTTAGCTTCAAACAGTTTTCCAATAAGCAAAAAATTACTTCTTTTCAGTGAGTGGAGGGAAAAGTCTTGAAGATGCAATAAAGGGAGATACACATGGGGATTATCGAGATGCCCTTCTATTGGTACTGGAAGGTCATTCAGATGAACCCGAGACTCAACAGTTAAAGAAACTCACAGCATCCAATTTGAATGAATTCGTGAATGTTAGTTTGGCTGAACAGGATGCAAAGGAGATTTACGACAGTGGAGAAGGGTATGTGATAATGGTTTGAATCAAGTTTAGTTTGATACTAATGCTTTTTAAATCAAATTTAATTTTCTATTTACTAGTCTAACTGAACTTGCGATTGGATTGATGCTAATAGAGAATTTCACTCAATCAACTTACTAAAGCATATTTTATTGTGTTAAGCTCAATTTAAAATTCTTAAAGCACTGAATATTGTGAGCACTGAATTACCAAAATCGCTCTTTTTTGTAGAAATTCAAAAAGTAACGCATTGAGCTGCCATTTCCATTTATAAAGATGCTTTGAATACTTTGAATAATAGGTAAAATTTATATTATTCCTCTACTGCAGGTTTTCTTCAGATAGAAAACATGATGCTCAGATGCTAGATTTCACAATAATATTCCGGATATTCGTAAGCAGGTACCAACTTGAGTGTAATTGCCAATTCTATTAAGGAATGTGATAAGCGTAATTTCACAAACGTAGAGTTGGAAAAATTTTCATCCGCTCTCATTTTAAACGAGAGAGTGGCGATTTGGGATCCTTCTGCCCTAGATAGACACTGTGTCTGTCAATTTTACTTGTTACATATGTCGTTATAAATCCAAAACCATGGACATTTGACTTCAAAAATAAATATTTTTATTTCATCTTTTTTAAACTTTTTGTAAGATGCAGCATTGACAATAAAATCAAAGCAGTGCGATGTTAAACCTATTGCTCAGATCGATCGTCTTCTTCTCATGAAAGTCATTATTATTTACTATTAATATAAATATATTTTTGCTGTTATTCGTAAGGGCATATTATAATAAAAACTTTCGGTTTAAACTCGAAAATTTAGGGTAAACTTTATCTCTGTTCTCCCTAAGGACGAAAATTAGCTCGTCCTTTTATCATTTTAGGCGAATGGGCACAAAGGAGAGTCGTTTTATGCGTCCTATCATCAACCGTTCAGTCATACAACTAAATGCTACAAATGAGGCCTACATAAAGGTGACTCCCTTTTCTAAAATTCTGCACATCTGCTAATTTTAATCTTATTTGTGAGCAAAACATCCATTCAAAAATGTCATTTTCTACCTATATGTCGTACCCATTCCCGTTAACTTTGAAATACATAGTAAAACAAAGTCAGAAATTCAATTATATGATTAGGACTTTGCTATCTATTTTATTATTTTCGGTTCTATTTCTTTGTTATTTTAGAAGTACGGAAAGTCTCTGGTTGATGCTATCAGAAAGGAGACTTCGCGAGATTTCAAAGATTTTCTTACTTTCAAAGGTATTTTTTTATTTTAAAGTTTGCCAATTTGATTTGGTAAGAGTTTTAATTTTAAGAGACAAAATTAAATTTTTCTATAACGTGATTTGAGGGGAGGAGAATGTGAAACTGTGAAGATTTAGCTCGCGAAGTAAGGGGAGTGTGCATAGATCAAATTGCATTGATATTTCTTTGTCTCAACTGTCTTCACAAATCGAGATGTCAAGCTTTAGCTTAGCTTTGAGAGCAAATGAGTTGATAAACGCACTAGATGTTTTTATGTTGCAGCAAAGGTTAACGTTTTTCAATGTATTTAGCCGTAATCGTGTCGGTAAAGCTACTGAGAACTATTCCGGATTAGGCTTAGATAGCCCCCCGTGCAACTAAAGACCCTTCTTAGAGCTAACAGGATTACACCACCCTTTCTAGAATGGGAAGAGTTGCAGACATCGTGTTCTTTGTTCGCTGATGAGCGACCGATAAAACATCATCAGATGGGCGTTAGGATTTACATTTCATAGGAGAATATATACATTTCAATTGAAAAATTTTAAAAGATCGGGTTCTGCAACCACTTCCGTCTCTAGAGGTGCAAGTCTGTTAGCAGACACGTTTGTAGATATAAATTTATAATAGTGTAAGTTACCACGTTGCTACTGAAGGATTGGAAATAGATGTTGCCAGTCAGTATGGAAATACGCTCGCAGAGCGTAGATTAACACGGAAGCCAGCATGCCGAGGTATACTCGTCTGCATGCCTCTGTACCTTTCAATGCTTCCTGGTCCTTTATCCCATAGTTCATACATTTAGTAGACCGGATGCCCTTTCAAATTAACTAGCCTTCTCTGTAAGATGTTCCCTAAAAAAATACTTATTTAATTCACGTTTTTTACAATAGTTTCCAGGCATAACGCTTTATTTATTTTTTTTTCGAATCATTCCTTTAGAATGTTTACTTTTACAGTTCGATATGCCACCGATCGGGCAGCTCTCTTTGCGGAACTTCTGAACTTCTCCATGAAAGGGTTTGGAACAAGAGATGCGACTTTGCAACGAACGCTGGCCTTAAGAGCCGATGTAAGTTAAACAAACAATGCTTATCAAATTATGACTTATTAAAATTACGTGACATGCTACTCAGTCGCTAAAAATGGTGCATTCAAATAAATATCTTTAAATACGCTTCGAGCATTTCGAGACTTTCTGGTATCAGAGAAACACGAGGGCTTGAATCACAGACTCTGGGATTAAACAAAATAACCATATTCTAATATATTTGGACCATTTGTATAATCTATTTGTACGTCGGTAGTTTATTATCGAATGATTTGAGAATGGTTTGCCATAAAATACTTTTGTGAAATAGACAGAATTAGCAAGAACACACTGACTAATTGCCACAGAGGTAAATGCTTTCCGATTAGTGATGATTACTGTACTATTATAACCCACAGGAAGGTAAATAATTTGACAGCAAGTTCAATAAATATTATAAAGAGAAGGACATCAAAAATAAGTGGATAATGACTTGAAATGGGATTTGAGAATATTCACCTAATGATTAGTTCGCATTCCAAAATTCAAGATCCACGCTTCTCCATTTGGATTGCTAAGTTAATTATTGCCCACTATATCCACTCCTTATTGACCCCGCTACTTCACTTCATTTATTATTCCAAATGTTGAGAAATTAGAATGATCTGACATGATTTTAACATAATGAAGCTGAGATAGCTAATAGTTTTAACTAGCGGTAATGCCTTCTAACTATTTGCCTTTGTCGTGCTGACACGAATGTTAATGAGCTACCTAGGAACAGGGACGACTACGTAGCCATTATTAGTTTATCCTCCACTGTGTCTTATTGGATACATTAAAACTTATTATCTACCTTTTAGACGGATTTGGGTTCAATCAAGGACAAATATATTGAGCTTTATGGAGAAAGTCTGGAAGATAGTATCAAAGGAGATACCATCGGAGACTATAAATCTCTCTGCTTGGAACTCATCCGAGATTAAATTCAATTTTGGAGGTTATTCATTTGTTCCATTTCTTATTTCTCAATAATGTCTTATTTTGACTTTTTGTTTTCATTTTATGTCTTCTTTGTTGTGTGAAATTTACTTTAATTTATATTTATCATATATAATAATATATATCTTTATCTTATCTAAACATGCTTTGAAAATGAGGATGCGTGATTTCCAAGATTACTGTAATATTTTGAATTATATCAATAATAATGTTGGACTTATCGGGGCCACATTGATCGAATAGATGGAATAAGTCAAGTCACTCATGTCGCCAGATCAGTTTGGAGGTGGCAGGCAAGCCACCCCAATTTATTAATGAGTAAATTAGGTTTATATAAAAAACATTTCTTCGTTAGACGTCAGTCATGTCTCGTCGTCGGAGTATCGGAGTGATGATAGATACTCGTTTAGGTATCTATGTTCAAACACGCAAAAACGCAGCGGGAACTACCTATGGACACTACAGTGGGCATCTTATCGCCAGTTAATCATTTCTAATCGCCATGTGTCGATAGACATCTGCTGGCTATAGCAATATCTGAGATCGAACTATTCGTGATACCAATTGTAGTTTACTGCTAAAAGCTTACCAGTAGTAATATGGAAATTATACAGTACCAAACCAATGGAACAAAAGTCTAGAGAATTGTGTAAACAAGAATGTATTGAATAGCATAATCCACAAGAATGCAACAACGATGCTGGCGAATATTATGTATTATGCAGAAATAACTTTTAAAATACGGAGACCGACAGGCAGTCACGCAGTTAGCAGCCAGTTAGCCAGTCATGAAAGTAGTTAGGCAGGCAGGGATTATATTCCCAAGGCAGTGGTGAATAAGAGTAAAATCACTGTAAGGAATCACAAAGGATACATAGCGTGTCGGTGTAGTGGGGTTTCAGGTGCAGGAATACAGCACACAAGATGGCAACAGGGTAATTAGGTCATCACATTGACATGATAGGGCAGGGTGTGAAATAAAAGTGGGTAAACTTAGAAACAATGTCACCAAGTCCGTAATAAATTGCTGAATTCAGATCACTTCACTTACATTTAATGAGGCTCGAGAAATCAAAAATTGGGAGCTTACCCTTGCAAAACAATGATTCAGAATTGCCATTACTACTTAATTGTTCTTTAGACCTTCCTGCATTGAGATACTCGGGAGCACTTAGTCTGAGGGTTTTCTTTCGATGTTGTTTGTGCAAAAAACTTTCATGGATATCGGTTTTCCCAACTGAGAATATGCATTAATCTGTACTTTCCTCATTAGGCACTTCAAAATGTCATTTTTAAATTACTCTAAGAAAGAAATTGTTCGTTTTAAAAAATGGGCGGTGATGCCACTCCCATTTTTGGAGTGGCATTTATAGAATCTGCGAGCTCTGACTCATATTTCTGCGCTGTTTCTCCACATATTGCATACCTACTAACTCATACATCCGCCTTAATTGCTAGTCACTTATCAACCAACCAAGTCTGCAAAATCTGTCAACCGTCTTACGGTACTTTACTTCGCGCCTTCTCTTTCCTCCCAATTCCTCTTTGTAATCCTTCCTCCTTTCCCCCTCTTATTCGTTTCCAGTCTTCCACTAAACACGTCTTCCCACTTAATTCTTGGTCTTCTTATCTGGGAATGATGTTTGTATTCTGTTAAACTATTGACATTTGTTATTGTCAAGAAAAAATTGAAAATTATTAGACATTTTCCTTGACGACATTAACATTTGGTTATATATTTTTCTTCTCTTTTATATTGGAAATAATGTATTGTTAAATTGTTTATTCGCACTAACGAATTTTTATATAGAAAGCGTCCGATTCTTAAAATTCGTCTTCTCTTTTTCCTATACTACTATTCTATGAATATTTTGGAATTTTTAACTGGTATTATAGCAGTCATATGAGGAGATATGAAGTATAACTTGGCTAGCTCCTAAGGTAGCTCTACAATCGAGATTTGGACAATGTCAGCAGCTAAAATTAATATCCAATTTATTTAGTGGCATTTAAAATTTATAAAATTTAGATTATTTATAATTTATATTTATTTAAAAAATTATTTGTTAAAAATGATTTAAACATATATTGCTTAAAATTTCAGCGTTAAAAATTAATCAATGGAGTATATTGATTATACTTAATTAATTAAAAATTTATTGGTGGATATAGTTTGTCAAGATTCAAATTTCTCGATTTGTCACATGAATAAGTTCGTGTCCACTACTTTCATTGCTTACTGACCAGGTACATTAATTTTGTGGTTTGCAAGACAATCTTGTCTAATATTCAAGATAGTTAGTTGATACGAGCTAAGCCGTAAAATTACATAATTTTTAATGAAATGGTATACGGAAACACTTTGTTTAAACTGTGCATGCGTATGAATAGCTCTGGTTGGATAAAATAAATGTTTTAGGTATAACGCGGGAGTTGTAGACAATCTCCTAAATAAATCTTTTGGACAACAAGATTTTTAAAATCAAACTAAATTATGGTGTCTAGGAAACTTTATTCAAACGTGATTTGTACCAGTTACAAGTCTTAGCTTGTGCTAAGTAAGTCTTCTAAGTCTGCTAAGGATTGCGCCAGCTACAGATCTTTTAATTTGTTCAAATCCAGATTCTGGATTCAGAAATTTTCAACGAAGAGAATATATAGATATGTAAGTTTTCGGTCACGGAAACTGATATTCAGCGCATGTGCCACCCAGAGGCCTTCAAAACGGAGCCATATCCAACCTAAGCGTCTTAAAACATTTCAATCAAATAGGGCTCTAATTGTAGAAGGATACCGTTGGCAAATCAAGCTCTACAATTATTAAGATTATATTTTCCTCTCTCCCCATTAAATGCAGCATTGCAATGCATGCATCTCGGAGTCAAACTAGCATATTTCATTTTTAATTTTTATTTTTAATATCATTTTTAACCCAAATATTTTCAATACGAGGAAATGTTTAAATTCAAACACAATATCGGCAAGGCTAGAGTATCATGTTTTAAAGTTCATTCAATTAATACGAAAATACGCAAAATCAGCTGCCATAAACATTTTACATCTTTCAAGGCCATTACCAGTGTGAGCCAATTTGTTATTCAAGTCTATTAAGCCTGTGCGATGGTTACATCTAAAAGTCATCAATGGTTAACTTTTCATTGGTTAAACCGGCAGACCAATCATTCACCCTTCTGATTAAGACCAACGCATAGCCAGCCATTTCATTTAGCTAGCCAAATACGCAAATGTAGGTTCCTTTTTGACATTTCAAAGTGGATCTGAATAGAATAGTCCTCGTTTTACATTTACTGTCGTAGTTATTTCCATTATTGAAAGCTTGCTGAGTCGAATTTTAAGATGATGAAGTAGGATTTAATAGTACCTAATCGGGGACAAAATGCGAGGAGTTCTTTTCGATTTTCAGGCAGTACGCTCGTCCTCTGATTCATCTCTTTGCACCAGATGGTGAGAAGTACAAACCAACGATCTCACCAACACCTGGATTTTCTCCAACTGCTGATGCTGAACATCTGAAAAAGGCGATGAAAGGACTTGGTAATTTTTCTCACGTTTTCACTGATGTATTTTTAAAAAAAACATTGCTGCAGCTGTTCATCAAAACAAACTTTGCAATTTATCATAGCCAAATCTAACGCCTTTTTGATGACGGTTTATTAATCACCAAATGACCAAGACAACATCTTATTAATTGCCAGAAAACTGAAGAAATGAGAAGAACTGGATAAATATAGGAGAAATAACGTGATGTTTGTTTAATCCATATATACTTTTCATTTTATCACAATGCTTCTAGACTCTAATATGAGTTAGAATTCCCTAAAGCTCTTTATTTAAATAGGATAATTATTATAAACCAAATCTTCGGTATTTTGTTTGTTGTTTAAACATGTAGAAATTAATTAGATTACAAAATTAATATCATTTCTTTAAAGTAGACATTAATACGTTGTTGGGTTTTAATGTTTTGACCCTTTATTGATCTACCACTATCTGTTGTGCTCTATTGTCGGAAATTTGGTTGTGGTTTTCTACAGGGTATGGAGGGTATGTTAATTTTGCAAAAAGCTCTTGCAATATATGTGAGAGACTGAATTTGAATATCTCCATGAAATTGTTTTACCTCGGTTCAGTTTGTACTATTAAAGTACATATAAAGTCACGATAGGGTATGTTTGCTTTAAATGTCTTCTTCAAGGTATACCTTAGAACTGAGATCAAACATGATATCAAATCGGCAAAATAGTCTCGTTCTTGCAAATTTCCAGCGTTCGAGACCAACTTAGTCAGTATGTCCCGAATGCACAACAATGCCCTCATTAGAAGAACATGACAGAGCACTGTCTTTTGTCTTTTGTGGACACTTTGTCTAGTGAAAAAATTCGGCGTTTGGTTCCCTGAGTCTTTTGTTATTCGCGTATGTTTTCATTTCTATAATCAAATTTTTTCTTGACAGCATATTTTTATTATGTTTACAGGAACGAACGAGAACGCCATTCTCAGCATTCTTGGCCGCCGAACAACGTATGAAAGAATGGCCATTCGAGATGCCTATCCTTCAATCTCAAGCAAGGTTTGTCTAAAAGACACCAGCCCTCATCTACTTGAAATTCTTCCTTTCGTTTTATTTTGTGCTTGATATGCATTTAATTTTAAAATTTAGATATTATTTAAGCATGCTCCCATTGCAAAATTTAAACGAAGAAAATTGCCGCTTATTTCTAGAAAGGAATGCGGTCTAAAATTTAATATTCGATTAAGACTGGTACTGCTTGCGAATGTCCACTGTTGTATAGTTTCGCTTTTTAAATAATTATTGTTTGAGGTTATTCAAACAAATTTTACTTTGAGGAGAAATTCAAAATCTGTCACTCCTATTGACCATAATTAACTAGAACAGTGGGTTATCCTCACTATTGGATATGCACCAGTGGGCGTGAGTTCTGCTCTAGCAGACCTGTACGTTTACCGCTGTGCCATTGATTTATTAACACAACTAAATAGTTGTATTTGACTATTTCAGCATTCTCTGAGTATTAATTGTAATTTAAATATGAAATTAGTTAATATAATTACTTATATCTTTGGGTATGGTGCGCCAATAAAATACTTTGCAAGATTTTTCTCGATGTAAGGAATGTTCGATGAGACATTACTCAAAGTCACAAATACAGATTATTTTTGTTTATTTATCTCTTTTTGTATTAATATGATAATATTCTTTCCCTAGACTCTCGACGCAGCGTTGAAAAGCGATCTAAGCGGGAAATTTGGAGAATTTTGTCAAATATTAATTCAGTCGCCTGCTCAAATAATGGCAGAAGCACTCTATAAGGCCATGAAGGGACTCGGTACCAAGGAGCGAGTTATCAACGAAATTCTTGGTGGTATCTCTAAGGCTGAAATTAGCGACTTGAAAATTGCTTTTGAAAAAGGTCAGTTTAGCTTTTGCGCCTTAAATTGTCCCTCGTAATTTTTTGATCAAATGATATTTTAAGAACGTGCTAAACTTTGGTCGGTGGGGCTGAAGTACTTAAATTTATCTCTATCATTTCTAGCCTTAATGAGTAGTTTGTTATTTGTCTAAAGACCGCTAGAAATAATGTTGATAATTCAGTAGCCGAGTTTGGAATGAGTACCCACACGAACACGACTCTCAATTTCGCCTCTCTTAGTTAAAGAGAAGTGGTCAAACTTGGCACATTACTTCTCTACGAATTGACTGAGATGCCTTCAAGTTAAAATAATTTCACCATTTCATAAACAAAGTAAATGGTAACTAAGTATGCTTATAAATGATTCATTTCACTGCCATTTTTCACTTGATTGGCGTTGTAAATAATTACTCTTATCTTTCTACTTTAGATAAATTCATTCAAGCATATTCATTGTGATTTCTACTTGAATTGTCTCGCAATGTTTACCTATTTTATGCGCTAAAGTAACTCCAGAGCCCATTTAGCATGGCACTTTTTCCAGAATGCATCTCCGGTAAAATGGAGCCTCCTCGGGGGAAAACTCGAATTCTACCACCTCCTTTATTAGCCTAACTCAGCCAGAGCAGTCGAACATTTCACTCACTAGATGTTCACCGATGGGTATCTAATCAGTGACGTCTAACTTCGCACAGTGGGCTAAACGATAGTATTCTGTTTCCTTTTTTGTGTGCTTTTAATGTTAATCGAGTGCTTACTTTTGTAGTAATCACTAGAATGTAATGCACTGTGATCCAGGCTGCGTGTGCTTTTGTTCAACACCATCCCAAAAGTGTTCGAACCTTCTCCATGTCATTTAATTCGGTTTTAGCAAGATTGTTGAATTTTGAGGTTCTTAGTTCTTCTCGGTTGGCCTTTTTACTTATTAATATTATCTTATACGAAAGTGCTTTGATCTTCACATTATCCCAAATGGTCAAACTTGTATTAACGCATTTTAATCTGTTCAAGAAATTTCTATATGACTGGTTATTAAATTATCAATAGTGTTCATCTAATTTTTACTCATTTCAGTAAGTGGAGGAAAAACCCTTGAAGATGCAATAAAGGGAGATACTAGTGGACACTACCAAGAAGCTCTTCTAATGATTCTGGCTGGTCAATCTGATGAACCCCAGACTCAGCAATTAAAGGGTCTTTCACCGGCTAATATAAATGAATTTGTGAACACCAGTTTGGCTGAACAAGACGCGAAGGAGATTTATGATAGTGGAGAAGGGTATGCGAAATAAGTTTAAGTCAAATTTCTATTTATTCCTTTCTAAATTCATGAAAAGGTTTATACTAATGAATACTACTTTACTGTTGAGGCGAGGAACCTATATGGTATTTAATTTGCACAATACTGAATATGTCTTTCACTTACTCGGATTTTATTTTTCTATTTACCGTATCAAAGCGAAGTAATATTATTTCACAATTTTTATTCAAAGAAAAGCATCGGATTGTCGGCTTTTTGATCAATTGCGTCATGTCATAATGTTCATATTTCAGATGGCAGGATTTTTCATTTAGGTTCCTTTTTAGGGTTCAAATATTATTAATCGATTCAAGAGGTTAGAGGCCTGGTTGTTACATCTGTGTATATCTGTCACCTTCTTATAATTCAGCTATCTAGATTCATTTTTATCGAAGGTAGCTATATTGAAAACTAACGGTTCCAGTAGCCTATCATGATCTAATCTCATTCTCTCTATCATTTTAGACATGTGGGCACTGCAGAAGGCCGTTTCATGAGACCCATTCTCAATCGTTCTGTTATACAACTAAATGCCACAAATAAGGCCTACATAAAGGTAACTACCTTTTCCAAAGATCATAAAGCCGCATAATCCGTACAACGTGTGATTTTTTTGTGTGCTGCGCTGTATTGCCTATAAAACGGTTGTGCTGACCAACCATCTTTTCATTTTGTGTGAAAATCATAGAATCTGTAGCGGGTGCAACACAAATAAGCCTTAGTAATCATCTTAAAAAGTACAAATAGCGTCTGGCGGAGTCCTCTAATATAAATTTGCCCCAAAGATTGGGTAGGCTATGTCCAATGTAGCAAGAACGAGAAGGGTGTTTCGTGGAGAGTGTTTGCTGCGGTTGTGTTTGAACTATCAACATGTTAGTCATAAAAAATTTGTCCAATGCCACGCTGTAGGAATACTGGCCGCTGATTGGCTGGAAAGAAATCAGCATGCACTACGCACTTGACCACTATGCGATCGGTAACACGTTCGCACTTCCCAGAATGTTCTAACGCACGCAAGATTCCCTTGATCGGCAGCGGTAGCGTTGTGATCAAAATTTCGCATTGAATTTTTTAAAACAGCGAATTTTGGCCCAAATTGGTTTAGCAAAATAATTTTTCAATCTAAGTAATGAAATTTTGAAGAAAAGGAAGTTATTTTCTATATTTTCGCTTAAAATTCGATCAAAACATTTTGGAAATCAACTAAAATAAAATTTCAAATCCCATTTTAAATAATATGAAGCTTAGGATGAATTATATTTATTTATTAATATTTAACCTACATATTTGTGTTATTTTAGAATTATGGTAAGCCTCTAGTTGAGGCCATCAAGAAGGAGACTTCGAGAGATTTTGAAAATCTGCTTGTCTACAGAGGTAGGATTACTCAAGAATTCATTCTTATTAATATTCAAGACTGAGATGTTCATAACTATCATATCCATATTTTTTCCTTTTAGTTCGATATGCAACTGAGCGAGCTGCTCTTTTTGCCGAACTTCTCCACTCCACGATGAAAGGAGCTGGGACACTGGATGCTACTTTACAGCGCACGTTGGCTCTGAGAGCCGATGTAAGTTTTGTAGATAGAGCAGAGAATGTCTCTTCTTTATATATTATCAAATATGAATAAGTAGAACAGGTAAATGCTTTGGATCTTTCTTAAAGTTTGAAAATGGGCAACTTTCCAAAACAAAAGAAGTCTACGAGTTCAAGATTTACCGCATACCAGCGGTGGATGAGTGGACAATGGCAATAAAGCAAGAAATAAGGGGGGTAATACGCTAGGAAGACCGAGTTTTTGCATGCATATTTGAGTTGTCCACCTAGCGTCGTTTCCTCGTTTGATGAGGCAAACATTTAAACACATAAGGTGACATTTGAATACAACATTTCTGAGTCAGTAAACTTGAATGAACTTCCAATATGTGTGATAACCTCAATAGTTCCCTTAACTAGTTTCGGTGGCCATCCTATTCACTAATTCATTCAAGTGGACCTCGAACTTACATAATCTTTGGCTACAATATGGCCGAGGAATACTTTGTTAACATATGGAGACTGCTCAGGTAACTTGAAATATCAGATTTAGGGATCATTTACATGAATTTCTGCCAATAAATAAACCTCTTACTTTAAGAAATTTAATTAAAATATCGCTGATCTAATTAATCATCTTTTCTACTCTGACAATTGCTTAGAACCTTAGTCTTGGTCGGCTACATGTTACCACTCTGTAGTATTCAGATATCCGACAAGGTCGTACTATTTTATTGAAAAATATACGGGTCTCTCTCCTTACACTTAGTTTGGGATCATTTAGCCTCTCGAACGTTTGTTTAATAAGTTTAACACTAGTATTATAGCTCGTCCAGTCATCTAGCTCATACATTCGGAAATTCATGTTTTACTCATGCATTATTCGCGATGTGATCACTTAATTCTGCTTCTTCGTTTGTCAAGACAGGCATTGTGAACTTCTTAATTGAAATTAGAGTCTGTTTAAAAGAAGAACCACTTTTTGATATCAAAACTTCAAAATTTCTACCTGTTTGACTTAATTAAAATAAATTTTGACAATCAAATTATCCTCTTTTCTACCTTCTAGACCGATTTAGGTTCTATCAAAGACAAATACTCTGAACTTTATGGAGAGAGTCTAGAAGATGCTATCAAAGGTGACACCTCTGGGGACTACAAGGCTCTCTGCTTGAAACTCATCGGAATTTAATAGTAATTTCAAAGAATATTCATTCACACCACTTCTGATCCCTTAACATGTTTTGTTTAATTTTAACTCTTTCTTCTTTTGAGAAATAAATACTTACAAGTTTTACTTGTTTATATATCCTTGGAAAGGAACTTACTGCTCAATAGTTTATAAAATAGGTTCCGATACAGTTTAATTCCCCATCATCCATGAAAAAAGGACTAAAATAGACACTATCTATTTTCATTAAAAAAAATGGCGACTATTTTAAATGGTTTACATCTTTGGAGTTGCCGGCAAATCACTTGAAATTTCACCTTTAGCATTATTCTTCTGATTTATCCGATTTTAAAAACAAACAAGGTAGCAATGAGACAGAGGCTGTGGTTGAGTACAAAATAAAATAGTAAAGGAGGTACCTATCCCTTTGCAGAAGGAAAATTACAATTTTAATGAGTTGAAGAGGAATAAATCCTAGGTAGAACAGTAACTCCGAACAACTTTCAGCACTCATACACTGTAGATCAGTACGAAGTGGCCAAACTCCTCAATAGTATACTCTAATTTCATCTGCCCCTCTAAATAGACCATCAACTTGTGACAGCCATGGATTCCTCCATCAAATTGGTATCTTTATTGCCATAAACAAATGACCGCCTTATTTAACTAAATAGACATTCTGGATGAAGTACTTAATAACAAAATATTTCAAAACTGTCTTGCATTTGAATAAACATTCAAGATTAGAATGATATATCCATAAAGTTAGGAAATTAAGGATTATCGCAAAATCTTTAATTAAATTTAATGCAAAAGTAGTCTACCGTTGAAGTCTACAAACAGACTCGAAATCTTGAAAAACCTTTCTTTTAAACTTACTATCCTTGTTACTTAATATGTTTTAAGTAGAATGCATGTTCAAGTCAGTTTAATATCCCGCAAAACTCAGCAGTAAACGCACGTGGGAGGAAAATCGATAAATCACTTAAACTACTTTCGTCAAAACAGCTGACTAGCAAACTGCTTAAGTATGGATGCCTTAGGGAATGCTTCTGAAAAATCAAACGATTCTGTTGAACGAATTGCAGAGGATGGACGCAATTCTCAACCAGATGTGCTGCAAATCCCTCCAGTGACGGATATAAACCTGCTAACAGCGGCTTTATTTCAATCAATCCTGGCTTCAGAACTATCAAGAAATGCTTGGGAACTTTTCCAAGCTTCGACACAACCAGCACTATCTGATGTCAATCCACTTGATCTTAGAACTATTACCTTACCATTCACGCCTAATTCCACAAATAATTCTAATCTAAACGAGATCAAAGGTTTAGACCTTCGAATTCTTGATTTTCCATTCATGATGAATTCTACGAATGCTTCTGATAAGAACGAGATCCATACTGAAGATCCACAAACTCAAATTAAGCGATTCAGGTCAATTCTGCCAAAAACGGATGAACATGAAATGGAGAGGCCTCTAGATTTCTCAAACTATTCAACAGAACATCGTTGTCCTTATACAGGCTGTGACAAGACATTTCGATTCAATCATTCCTTAGTAAATCACTACAGAATTCATACAGGAGAAAAGCCCCATGCCTGCGATTATCCTGGATGTAAAGCTGCTTTTGCTAGACATTCCAATCTTGTAACACACCGAATGATCCATCTGAATAGATCTATGAGAAAGACATTTGATTGTCCAGTTCCTGGTTGTGATAAAAACTTCTTGAAGAAAGCTAATCTAGATGACCATATGAACATCCATCTGAACAAACGGCCTTATGCTTGCGACTATCCAAATTGTGGAAAGGCATTCAGATGTAGGAGTAATTTGAGTGGACATAAGCGAGTGCACGCACGCATGGAAGCAAAGAAAAGAGCAAATAAAATTTCATGCCTAGAAGAGAAAATCAATACGTCGTCGGCTGAAGCTGAAGTCTGTGATGCCAAACAGGATGATAGTGAGTCAATATAAAGGGAAACATGACTGATGATTGGCGAATATGTCAAGAGAATTGTATACACTTGCTAAACACAATAGAGGACTAATAAACGATATAGTAGATATATTCCAAACAACTCTTTAAACACTTGATATCTCTGATAAGAAATCAGTAAAATATTATTTTTCGTTGGAAGGAAGAGATTGGATCTTCTGCCAGCGCTTTAGTCAGAAATTTTCGTATAGCCATTCTCCTGAAGACTGCAGTTAATTAGCTAGTGAGCCATTCAATTCCAAATGGCATTTATGTCCGAAGAATTTGTCACCAGAGATATTATGATTTTCCCTCTCTTTGGAATCATTTAATTTAGTGAATAAAATTGCGGCGTGTTGTGGATAAATACTAGCTTCCCCAGATGTATAGCTACATAAAGTAAAAAGAACGCAAAATACCGAGTTTGGATTCTAATTTAAAGGGAAATGGCGGAGAAGGAGAAAGAGTAGACCACAAGAGCAGAAGGTGGTTGGGAGTTGTAGATTGGAGTTTCAGATAGAGAGAAACTGGATAGTGGACCCTATTGTAGGAGTTAACCGGTATGAATTGGAGAGAAGAGAGTTGATTAGTGGTGTGTTGGAAACCGGGGCACCAGAATCAGGTCTTTAGAGCTGGTAAAGACCACGGAAATAGTCAATAAAGCGGCGTGAAATTCGGCTGGACGTTTATAAATTATATCTGGCCATTTGAAAATTTTATTCATTTATATAAATATTTATAATGAATTGAAATCTGGAAAAGATTGACTCTCTGGTCGGCTGATCAATTTAAGGATTGATTTTATCCTATTCGGACTCCTGAAGCGTATACATCTGATATGCTTGATTACAAATTAATTTCGAATTAAATTTTGAGATGGAAAAGGTTGACCACTACTAGTTTATTTACCTTTTGAGTTTATCTTTTAGATATTGGGTCGATTGCCGAAGCAGAAGCTTATTATCATGTCTATCAAACATCCAGGGTGACTCCAGCCGTCGTCAGACATAACGGTCCTCCTTTTTAATGTCTTAATACTAATTTGTTTATCTGTAAACGCTGTGCGGAATTCCTCACTATTTTAACTATTTAACCTATAAATACCCCACTCAGGCGCCTCAGTATCCACACACAATCCCAACTGTTATCGGCCAACTTCTATAACATGGAATTCAACCAGCTTCTAACAATCTGCAGTTTGTATCTCTGGCACCTCAGCCAACATCTACTTTTTTATACCGCTCCCTTCTTCTCTCTCCCTATTATAGTTGTGGATTTACATTTAGTGACTCCAATTGTACACCGCCACAAATAATGATCTTCTAGTCCCATCTCTCAACATTCCATTCCAGGAAACGTACGATGAGAGTCTAAATTCTAACAGTACATTTTGCTAACCCCCTCTTTGATAAGCACCTCTTTTGCCATTCTGCTAGATGTTGAGCACTGCATGTTTTAAAAAATGGAACTTTTACTTAATGACTGGCATTAGTTTCATATATGTGGTAAAAAATCAATAACTCATAATATTAGCATGTGAATGCAATTTTTTGTCTAAGTTCGCATTTACCTTGAGAAGAACTATTTCACATACTGCTGCGCTGCTTCTCACTGCATTAGCAGTACGACACCTCAGATGGCATTTATCGCGGTACACGATTATCATTTCCTACATTTCCTTATCTTTAAGATGTTTTTTTAATAAATATTTATTTAGATTACGCTTCCTAGTCTTTTTATATGCAATAACGTATTACATTCCATTTCCAATCCTTAATTCCCAAACCTTTAACTAATTCATACTACATCTCAATTACTATCTTCATTCAATAAAAAAAGACGCATAATTTGCTGAAATTATTCACATAATGACCATTGAAAACTTATACACAATAGTGTAATGCACACACAATTAATTCAAACGATGAAGGAAGAGAAAGGAGAGGTAGAACATTTAGATCAAGTAAAAAACCAGACAGATTAAAGTATAACGATCAGTGAGGGGAGGGGGGGAATGTGTGAGATAATGGAAAGAAGGAAGAACAAGACAAAGGCACTTCTACATCTATTTGGACTTAATGTGACGACGATGTCTTTAGATTCAACAACAAACTTCTCATTCGTGAGAGGTCATGAGTACTTTTTGTGTTCTTGGACTGCAAAAAAGTGAGAATCATTACGCCGATATCAGAATAGAAACAGAAAAAAATCAGGATGACTTACTGTGAGATCACACATTCCACAGACACTTTCCCAGACAGCTGTGTCCCTGACAGTTGGAGCTGTGCCAGAGAATCCCTCGTAGGCTTTCCCTGAGGCATCTCGTGGAGCCTCCGCACGGTTGTCCGCTGAACGGAGAGCCATCTGTTTTCGGTAGTGAGCGTACCATGTCTCCAACTCCTGAAAAGTTCATTTGCTACCTAAATAAACTATTTTAAACAGTTGTGCACAGACTGTCTCTCGATGCTATGTATACCATGTTGTCAACTTTCGTAACAACAATAAGCAGAAATACTACTTAAGTGGATGAATCTATATTTGTAAATATCTGTCTATTAATCCGTTTAAGCGGGTGATGACGGTACGCTCCACATTAGAATCAAAGTAGCTGATCTCGAACCACCTTTGTGTTCGGTAATGGACATGACATGAACCTAACCGTTGTGACAATAAGAATTAGCATAAATACCTCTAAAAATAATGAAACCATATAAGTTTAAAATGTTATCATAAAATGTCACAAACTCGAATAAATCAATTCATAGTAACAATTACGCAAAACTTAAACGAGTGAAATAATGAATTTACTTATTTTAAGTAGTGTGCATACCACACATGGAAATCTATATTCTGATTAAATGAATGAATCTAAATAGTAAAGTTTAAGACATCTGCTTTTGGGATGTTAATTTATCAATAAATCGCAAAAAGTATATACTACTTAAATGAGCGAATCACTTTTTATACATGTCCAACATTAACGACGGCAACTTTAACACCAACCGCAACTGAAATAAATACTTAAGCGATTACAAATAAGTCAGAAATGTACTCAAAAAGCAAGTACCTATAAATATCATTTAACTGGACAGAGTCACTAAATTCACATACTATTTAATATCAAGTGCATATGCACAAGTTTTAGGTTACCTTCGGCAATGTGCCAGCGCCAGGTGAAAAAGTCGACGGAAAGTTCTCCCAAATATGTCAAAGAATGTTTACATTTGGATTCCACCAGTGAACGAACTTCATTAGACAAGAAAAGCAATCTTATAAAGTCCCTTTAAGAATACTTTCTTAGTAGTAATATACAATAAATAGGATGAAATGTGTAAAGAATTAATTTTGAAACTGATACGAAATGGATTAAAAAACTTGAAGAAACGCAAATTCCAAGACCCGAACCTCACCAGGCGATAACCCCAGCCAATAACCTCAAGTAAGTTCGAATTTTGGAAAAAAATAATACTCTCTGCAAGTCAGTAAATAAAACATTTCCACTTGTGTATAAGATTATAAACTAGAGATTTCGACGAATTTACTGAGATGTAAAGGCAACTAATTGACAAAATAAGGTAATAGAAATGCGCCTAACAAGCAATTATTTGTGTTTAGAGACCAACGGATATAAGGCTTTTAAAAAACAGATTCCAAATAACCTGGTGAGGACTATAAAAATAATGAATAAACAAAATCAAGGTAAAACATGCCTTCTTCGCTGTTGCTTCCAACTCAGCTTTCTTTAAAGCTTCTTTCTCATCCCGTGCTTTAATATCAGCCTCGAAATTGGCTTTCCATGATTCCATATAGGCACTTTCATGAGTTGATTGGATAGGAGATGAAGTTTTCGACTCATCACGTCCATTGACATTTTTCTCCGCTGCCTCCTCAGACTCGGCCATAGATGGAGCTGAAGTAGAACTTCGATGGTGTTCTGTTTCCTCGGGTTCGATCACGTAGCTGTTATCTCTTTTAGAATCCTCGTCAAGATCTGAAATATAAACAAACCCATTTCAAAGAATTAATGTAAAAATGAAATTTTACTACAATACCTGAGCCACCACCATTTCCACCGGGAATATCGCCAGCGAGATCACCGAGATCGTCTCTTTCCCGAGCTAAAAATTCGGAGACCCCATATTCAGCCATCTAGGAAGTCACAATAATGTTGTATTTGTGTCAACTGACCGCTTAATATCGACCGTAGAAAAACATCATTATACAGTTGTGGATCTCTTCTGCAATATTAAATAAAATTCCATATATTTTTCATTATTTTGAAAATATGTTAATAAATATTTCATATTAGCCGAAAGAATGATGTTTATCTGACGTCACTGTCGATGTGAAATAAGGGTCATTCAATATTTCCTATTTATAATGCTGAATATTGTTGTGCTTTGTTTATTAAAAATACTTTAACGAAACCTTTCCATAGTGGTTAGATCATTTATTATTTTTATTAGTCAAAATTTCTATTATTGCTGTTTGCCACAAGCTGCACATTTACAAATGGTGAAGGTTTCCCCTGGTTTACTTCTGAGATCGACATCAAGTAATAACAAAAAAAGAGAAGATGAATCTTTCGAAAATTTTATGAGTAAAATAACGCATTTATATATGAATAATAAGAATATTGATGATGTGGTGTGTTAAATAAGCAATTAATTAATTGTTCTAGGGCGATACATTCAGGCACTGTTCAAGACTCCAAGTTCTCTATTTATATGAAAATAAATTAACTTCTGTACCAGATCTCTCAGCAAATTCAAATTTAACCCACTTATATTTACAACAAAATAATATAACTAGGATCTGTGGTTTAGAGAGATTGGTCAGTCTCGAGAAACTGTATGTCCCTGACGGATTTCATAATCATTTTCAGATTTCTTTCTAAAAACAAAATATCAGTTCTTGAAGGAATGGAATGTCAGAAAAATTTAAGAGAACTCCATATCGATCACCAACGACTTGCTGCTGGGGAGGAAATCATAGTGGATCCACGAAGTACTCAGTCTCTTAGGTCACTACGAAATCTTGATATTTCCGGATCAAGTTTGAGTTGTCTAGAAGGATTAGTACACCTAACCAGTCTGGAACACCTTGATCTCAGTTCAAACAGACTCACAAATGAATCTGAGCTTTTAAATTATCTGTCCCAAACTACTACCTTAAAAGATTTGTCTATTGCAGGAAACCCGCTATCGAAAATCTCAAGAATGAACGAGAAAATTATACTTTCGGCTAGAACTTTGGGTATGGATAACATTAATATCCAATATCTTTTCCTTAGAAATCCTCGATGGAAAAGAAATCTCAGCCTCACATCGAAAATTTATTGAAGGATGGCTGATACAAAGATCACTGCCAGAGAAGGCCAATCAAACTTTATAAAAAGTACTATTCTCTTACAATTAAAACCTGCTGAAAATAAATTAAAAATTTAATCTGTAAATATCAAAGGTCGGCCATTAGTATCGTAGAAAAATTTCCGGAAGCGTTTAGCCTCAGCTGCCATCTCCTCCGGGCTTCGTAATTTTCGATCCGGTAATTTGTCGTGTTTTTGAAGCTGAGTACGAAAAAACGCTGAGCACGATTAACAAACAATATTAGTATTAGATGTATGAAAAAAGATGACTCACTGCATCATAGATATCATCATTTCTGGCAAAATCGCCAGGTTTCCTTGGCAACACATGGATGTGGACATGCTAGAAAATAGAAAAAATATCAATAACACAGCGAGAAAACATTTCGCCAAATTTCAAATGTACACTGATTCCCGATTTTACTATTTGGAACCATTAATCACAATAAATATTAATAGGGACAAAAATGTACTGTAAGATAAGTATTAAATACCCAAAAGTTACAATGTCACGAGTTCGATGTCCATCAGTAAAAACGCGGTGAGCAAAATGGACAGGTCGACCTAATAAAAGGAAGTGGCAGAGTCCAAGTTTCTCACCACGAAGGCTTTTCTAAATTAACTTAGGACCTACTACTAAACCCTCAGTAATCATTATCTTTTTGAAGTGCAACCTTACTTACTTCCGCTAAGTAAACTCGTAAAGGGGATTTAACTCCGAACCTTAATAAATTGCCTACTTCAATGACTGAAGTAAAGATCACTATACATACAAGGTAAAAATGGACAATTTGATTCAGGCTTTTATGACAGCGCTGTTATAACAAGTCAACCCCGTAAGTTTATTAGAAGTTACATATACCGAATCTTACAATTTAGTCTTTTGTTCCTTCTAAAAGTAATGAGTTAAAAAAGTCAAATTTCAAAAATTGTCGCCAAGAAACTAATTGGGACATCACAGAGGGAAAGTGTTGAACATCCCGGATGGGAAATAATATCTGAATGACATAGTCTACTTTGAAGTTAACACAAATTAGATATGAAATCTGACAATTATTTCAACTTACTATGAGTCATATAAATATAGAATGCAAATGCTACTATAAGAAAAACCTATTTGGACGGATTTACTCTTAAATAATAAAATGAATGAAAACAAGTAGATTATACATACTGAGTGTATTCTTTAATGGATACTCGTATGTTAACGCTGAATAAAAGTGCCAAACAAAGAAAATTGGTTGGAAGGATACAAGAGATTTCTGGTATAACTTTGATTGAGGAACCTTTATTGAACCATTTGTTTAGAGACTTATAGAGAATGAATTTTTCAGGAATATCGATACTTATCACTAAACAAGCAAGTAAATAAAGACAATTTTAAACCTCAACTCACAGGAACAGACTGCCCAGCGTCTTTGCCATCCTGGATAGAAATGGTGCTGCTCTTAGCGCCGTAATATTCACACAATCGATCGCAAACTCGTCTAGCAACCACAAACATATCCGCAATTGTGCCGTAAGGCAGCGAAGTAAACCGTTCCACTACATTAGTCGGCGTCACCAGAACATCTGAAGATCTCTGTTAAGGACCATGAAAAACAAACAAAACTCAAGACCTAATGACGCACATTTCGAGATCGTACCGATAAACTACATTAGATGATAATGCTTAAAAAGACGAAAATTATCTACCGATCCTTCGATCAGAACTTAAGAATGCCCTAATTTAGGCAGACTTATGTTTGTTACATAAGAGGGATTTAAAACCCGTTGGTGCACATTCAATGACAGGAATGACTGCCCTGTTGGTTAAGATTGATCAACTGAAAGGTGATCGGTATGCGGGTTCCAAAATAGGACACACCACATGATTTTTACTACCAAGCCTAGGAGCCATTCGTATGAAGCGGTAATATCCTTAACTACACCGTTAGAGATCATGAGATTGATATTGACCAAGATCTAGCATCTAGTAAGCGACAGGACTAACTGCTCTAGTTAATATTGATCAACAAAGAAACGGTAGAACCTCAATCATAGAGAATTTGGTAAATCACCTCTCATACCATTCCTCCTACTCTGGGAATAATAATTATCAATTATAGCAAATCAGATTATTGAAAGGATACGACCAGGAACAAGAGGGCTGATATTGACAAAGGCCATTGAGACTGATGTGCGATAGAAGATCATTTCAGCTTTCAAAGGGTTGGGTCCAAAATGGAAATCCTCTGTGCCGATTGCTAAAATAAAAAAAACAGGAACCAAAGATTAGATACAGATATTGCTCAAGATTAAATTTCCATATGATTAAATTTTCCTCTTTATAGACGGCAATGTAAATAAATCTTTACTAAGTATTAAATACTTACCTTAAATTTAGCTTAGGAAAGGATGTCATGATTGTAAACAGCAGCCAGTAAAATATTGTGACAATAAATTTTCGACAGAATAAGATGGGCACCAATGACTTTGTAAGTCCACTTCTCGAATACTCTGGGTCTTACAAAAGATAAGTGGTTAAGCCGTCATATATCAGAATTTCACCTTCACTGCCAATATTAAAAGTTATTTTAGTCTAACCTCTTGAGATTTTTGAGGGACGAATATTTCCTTTTTAAGGTTACATACAGACTGATTACTCAAAAATCACAAAAAATGCCTGCACATATTGCTCAGCCTAAACTGAGATTCAAATATGACAAAGCCTCGTATCTTATGGCGCTAAATACTCTAATTTCTACTTCCGTCCATTCGCTTATCGGATAAATATATTATATTAGCATATATTAAGAAACGAACGTTTATTAATAATTGCGAAATCTCAGAAATCGATAACTTTCACCATCTAAGACCCGTAGATAATTACCCAATGAGTTCCTCTGTAAATGTGATTTAAAGTATTACAATGATTAAATGAATTTCTAAACCCCCTAAGATGATCTATTTTATTCTACGATGGATTGATTACGTTATCAAAAGGGAGACATTTTAATAGAATCATTTTCATGTAATAAGCAAAACAGATGCCCAGGTTAACAAGAACTTTAGTTAATGAACCCAAGTGTGAAAAAAAATTTATTTTTCAGGTATATAAGAAATTAAAGAAAAGAATGCGAAATGCTGATGTATTCTTAAAAAATCTTAGTAGAAATAAAAATAAATAAAATAAAATCTCACGAATAGGAGTTCCAGCATCAGGCAAGGGAAAAAGATCATGTCTTCGATTGACCTCAACCGGCAACATCGATCTCATTCTCTCCGTGTAAGTGACATCTCTTCCATCTTCAATCGCCGGCTCGGGTTTCTGATGGTGGATTTGAGCATAGAGGATGCCTGGACCAGGTTCCGTTCTTTCGGCTACTATTTTCCCTGAGGGGTCAATCACCACACTGTGTCCATAGGTCCTAAAATTTGGGTTGTGAACTCCATCCTATCAATGGACAGAAGAATTTTTCGTTGGAATAATGAAAAAATTAATAACAAAGGATGTAAAAATCTTTTGAGTACAATGAGTTTACATTTAGGGCCACACCTTCCCAGATTAATCATTTACTCCCAAATGAATAGTCATACAATAATGACCGGTGCTTTGAATCTTAGGGGATCTATGGCCATACAAGAGCTGGAGGTTCTGAATTACTTTAAAGTGGAGAGAAGAGAAAATAAGCTTTTCATAAAGCCTTCAACAACGGTGTTAAGGGTGCCTGAAAACAACAGACCTAAAACTCTTTTTAATACTGAAATATTTAGCGAAGCATGACATCCAAAGGGATTTTTTAACGGATTGCTCTGGAAATCCCAACAAAGAAGACTTGGAATTTAGGACTCGGACTGTAAATCTACTTAGCTAGGGTAATGTAAGCGAGATGCAAAGAAATGCTTTCGCAGAACCGGACAATCATGGTTGAAAGGTCAATTACACTCTACCAAGTATTGTCAAAAAAGTTCGAATGGGAAAAGTAAAATACATTTATTCTAATTACACGTGAACGTTTGCAGAAAAGATCTACTTCTTCAAGGTTATGGAAGAGATCATTGTGATACAAACTCTTCCATTTCAGTTGTTAGAAATTGGTCATTTTAACAGAGTTTTAAAATGTTACCTATCCGATTACTATGTACATATTTCCATAGTTGCTCTTTGCAATTAACAAGATTTGAGAACAATCCCCAAACTAAATGTGAGAAACTCTTATTTCTGAGCTTAAGGAAATAAAATTAGAATAAAAATTAATGCAGTTTATTATAACTATCAAATACCTGGGCAGCAGCAATGACATAGCATTGATTTTCGATTGCTCTGGCTTTTAGCAATGTATGCCAATGACCAGCACTACCTGTAGGGAAAGAAAACGCAGAGGGATAAGCTAAGACATTAGCACCTCCCTTGTACCGCAGTGCGCCGGCCAATTCGGGAAATCTTAAATCAAAACACTGTTGAAATTGATTGTAAATTAAAAGATCTTCTTACAATTGCTAAACCAAGATCGCCGACTGGTGTCCCGTGTACAACAACAGGAGCTTTGTTTCCCGGTTGCATGTAACGGGACTCGTCCATTGTCAACCTTTTCGGTTCATTCTATCAAAATAATGCCCATTTTGAACCACATAAAACTTACTGTATTTGGGGCATTATCGTTCCAGTCAACAGAAAACAGGTGTGTCTTATTATATAGGCCAGCAATCTCTCCATTGTTATCCAAGACGATATGAGAGTTGAGTAATCTTTGATCGCTTGCCTGGAGGTCTGGCTAAAAGATATCCTAAATTCTGTGAAATTTGCTAATACTTTTATGTGCATACTCCCGATGCTAATCCAAATATTAAGATCTTTCGTGAGTTTGCTAATATTTGTAAAGAAGTTGCCATTCAAGTCTTCAGCTAACTGCCTTGTTTCCTCTCTAGAGGATCCTATGAAATCAGCTGATTCTGGAATAAAAACCATCTAACAAAATAATTTTGGAAAAAGCAAAAAAACCTTGGCACCCTTGTTAGCAGCCTCTGTAATTAATTTTGTGGCATTGGAAAGATTTTCAGATTTATTATTAGTTGATGCTAATTGAATAACAGCAAACATATTTCCAGATGAGGTAGAAATTAGATTTCTTGATCGGGTAATGTTGAACAAATTGACTCCCAGGCGAAACCAGCGATCAGCACTGATCATTAGAGAAGTTAAAACGGTTCTCAAGCGTTCGCCCCATATTAAGGATTCTTCTAAAATTTTTTCATTTACTGTGATTAATAACAAATAAGATGTAAATAATGAATTAATATTTTAATAAATAAGTCTAATTTACGTTTGCATGATAACATGAAATATAGTGAAACGTATACGATGAGTAACGTCGTGAGATTTCTCAGTAATGGTACAAAACTCCGTTTATTTAATTGATAAATTTGTTAATAATGCCAATAATGAAGAAGAATGCGAAATTTTATCGAACAATTCAGTTGTCAGCTGATCCTGTTTTTTCTAGATTCTCATAATTATGTCAAACTTGCTAATTAAAATTGATTGCGAACTATAAGAAAAATTTAAATACGATTACGTGAAACAGATCAACAATACCCTGAATGTAATCTGTATGTCCACAAACTGAAATATCGTAGAGATCTCTAAGTTCTTCTAACGCTGGATCATATGTAGCACAGTTATTTTTTTTCCAGGAAATAGCAGATGTTAATAAACGCTGGTCTATAAACGGTAAGACGTCAGTGATACCATTTCATATAGGTGACTTGTAAGTGTGCATAGAAATCTTCATATCTTCCAATCACTTTATCAAGACATCAACAATTGAACGGAATTGTCGTTACACTAAGAAACGCTTGTCAATTAATTTATTTTTTCTTCAATAAATCTAACTGGCTTTCCTCACAATTATTCTAGTGACATGGATGACTTGATCTCTTCCATCTGTACGTCTTCAGTCAACCTTAAAGCAAAAATGGACGAGTTGTAAGGATAAAGGTAAGGTAAGGATAAAGAAAATATATATTTCCAGATATTGGTATACCTGTGACGCATTTACTGATTATACAAGAATATTGTTGCATATTTTTTGCATTCGAAGTTATTTTGCTTTAAGTTACTTCTTGTTATTATTAAACCACGTGAAAATACATTTAAGAATCCAATCACATTAAAACATTATCAAAAATCGCCAAGAATGTTAGGCAAAAATAATCCTTTTCAATCGATAATTACATTCATAATAAGGCTTATAAATGAGTTTTTAACTTCAAGTCGTAATTATATTTAGGAACTTGCTCTGTGATGTTTCATATCCATTTTAAGATTTTATTCCTAGATAAAATTTATACATTTCAATTCTGTTTCGTCAAGGTTAATGAAAAACACAAAATATTTAAAACATATATTGAAAGTCAATCAATGAAATAAATCAATCCGACTCTTAGATTTTCTAAGACATTGCACTAGTTACAAACACGACCTGACAATACCACAATACGAAACAGCATAAACCACTATATATCAACAAAGGACGTACGTTTTCGTATCGACAGGTCGGTTTACATTATGCGCCATCTACAACCGTAATGTGACTAAATTCGTTCAAATTAAAAGGTGAAAAATAAAGAACCTCACATATAAGAATTATTTCGGGAAAATATTATTTCCTTTTATTTAACAGGGAAAATATTATTTTCTCATATTTAACACGCTCGTTCGTAGATTTGACCACCAGTCCGTCTTTGCCGCCAGATCGACAAGGAGACGAGAGAAATGTCATTGAGTTCTGGTAGTACATGGGGGATGATATCTTGATCGTTGCTTTCGCGTCGTTGCTCTACATCGGCTGATCACCGACTGTTCGGGAGTTAGAGAATTGTAAGATATGGAAGAAAAATTAATGTTATCAAGACTATGTAAAGAATGATGTCTTTCACAATTCGACAGACCAAACCCTTCTGGTCTGAGTTAACGCTCCTTTATTGTTCGAGCTCTGCCTCGTTGAACTGTTCGTAGAAGACTCCCGGCAGAAGCTTTCTTGTGACCATTTTCGTTAGAGTTCTGAAAGTGGCGTCTTCGATAAGCTAATCTCGATGGTAGTGACATTCTTCACGAGATCGGCACCTTGGGAGTGACTGCTTCAGATATTCGTCGGAAAATTGTCGGATGGGGTGTGGGTCTCCTCAGTCGATAAATGATCGGTATTTTCGGGTTCTCTTCACTTGAACGGCAAGATCTATTGGCATCGAGTTTTTTTTATTCTCCGGAGTTACATCTCGTAAAATCTTGGACGAACTGTCTGCTACGAACCATGAGTGACTAGAAAAATGTCAGAGAGCTTTAAATTCCAGATCAAAGTTTCTACTATGCTACTTGACCCTTTCGCTTGTCAAGAAAATGTAGTTAATGACTTCGTTATCATTTTGAGAAGAAGTACCAGACCTCATGCTACCACGAGATATGGTGTGATCATTGTACGAAGAGTCGTATCATCGAAGAACCCCGTCATCTGCGTCGAAATCTTCTGTCTGACATCACATTTCCACTGTACGAAGTGAAATGAGGTCGATTCCTTGCGCTGTGTCGAGAAAGTGAGCTGCCGTCTCTGTCTCCAGCCCATATGTGGATGACACCGGTGAATTCGTCTGCTACTTTGTCGTCATGTTATAACGTTAGGATCTATCGGGATTATATTGTTCGAACAGATGGAAAATGTCAAGTCACTCATGTCACCAGATCAGTTCGGAGGTGGCAGGCAAGCCACCCCAATTTATTAATTGGTAAATTAGGTTCATATACAAAATATTTCTTCGTTCGACGTCAGTAATGTCTCGTTGTCGGTATCTCGGCGCGATGATCGATATCTGTTCAGGTACCTATGTGTAAAAGCAAACGCACAGCGGGACTGCCTGTGGACACTATATTGGAGATTTTATCGCCAGTCAATCATTTCTAGTCGCCATGTGTTGATAGACATCTGCTGGCTATAGCAAATAGCTTTGCCTCTCTTTTTAAAAATGAGCATTTGGAGTCTAATCCTTGATTTCTGATGGATACATAATTTTGGCAACAAATTATTAAGACTATATCTCAACCTGATCATGGGAGGACTATTATTTAAGTTACATGTTATCGGATAAATGTGAAAATGAAATTAAATTAAGCATTGTGAAGATCGAGTGTATATAAAAGCAATCATATGGAAAATTAAGTACTAGTTTGAAATGAATTTATGACTTTGGCAATTCTGTGTATAAGGTAAAGATTATATCCATTTTAACTAAAACTCGCCGAACCCATCTGTATTAAATCCGCAATAATCATTGTAATTCTTCAGATCATTTCAAAATATGTTGAATAAGTTTCTTCTTTATGTGTATATCATTAACTGAAAGCCAATATAACTATAACCAACTTTTATGCCAGTGTATAGATTTATTGATAAAGAGGGTCCCTCAACTTTATTTGTTGGAAATGTGATTTCGTTAAATTGAAATATTTAACGCAATAATAGCAGTATGAAAATAATAGTACATTTAGTGCAGATCTGAAAAATAATGCTTGATTTAATTACCATTTAATTTAAATTAAAAATCAAAATATTTGTTATTGACATTGTTAATTAATTATTAAATAGAATAAAAAGTAGCTTTTTTACAAAAGTTTAAATCTGAAATACCTTAGAGACTGTTTTATTTGTTTTATGATTACATAAATTCAGGTGACCTTACAACTTGTTTAAGTTTCCTTTTCCTCTTGGTCCGTGTTATTTCCCTCATTCTTTTCGTATTTAAGGTTTCCTGAATATTTTTATAGTTAATTATGGACCCAAAAATTGCTGAATGCTTCCGAAGGTTTGTTTCCATTACATTTAAATTATTTCCGTAGTGTTGATCGTGATAGAAGTGGATATATTAATGCGGAGGAATTACAGGCTGCTCTTTCCAATGGTAAGTTGCTTTTGTATAGGTCTTATATCTGCAGGAATCGGAACTCCCTTTGATATCACTTGCTTATCCCTGATGATATCTCTATTCGATCAGGATAACAATGGTACTATTTCTTTTGATGAATTTGGCCAACTCTACAAATACATTACCGATTGGCAAAATGTGTTCCGTCAGCATGATCGTGATGCTTCGGGATCAATCGATTTTAATGAATTCACCCAAAGCCTCATTTATTTCGGCTATCGTTTTAGCCCACAATTCGTTCAATGGTTGATGATGCGCTTTGATAAGCAACGACTGAACAAAATGGGTTTTGATAAGTACATCTACATCATGGTTTGTCTTCAGGTTAGTTTAGTTTGCCTTTCGCTTTAAGTGAGCATTCACTTTGTTTCTTATGTCCGTATCTTTTTCAGATCCTCACCAAGAGTTTCAGTGCATTGGATACACAAAGACGTGGCGTTGTTACAATGAGTTTTGAACAATTCCTTGGAGCCGCTTTCAACATGTGCGTCTAACTGTGAGGATTTGTTAAAATTGTTTTCTTCAACCCGTGATTCTTCACTGTGTGTTCATACATTCTATACCGGCTGCAACTTTTTCGATCATACATTCTAAATATTAGCCTATTTGCTTGTTAGTCTTTTTCTTCCGAGAATATATATCTTTGTTTATACCTGATAAAAAAGCTTGGTTCTTATATCTGGAATGTTTGTCTATCTTTTCATTTTAGAAGCGCATCTGGTCAATGAGCTCAAAAACATGTCTTGGGATTGAAAGTTTCTCTCTGTTTATAATGAATAATCAAGTTTTAATAAAATAATTTTCCCCCTTTTTTAGTTCTGACCTCTAATTGGTTTCCATGGTTATGGTTTTGTGTGTCAGCTACAACATGCAAGAATGTTGGTTTTCCATGCGTGAAATATCCTCCGTCACGCATGATCTTGTTAGTTATTCAGATCACTACGCACTTTTAAGGAATTATCACGTTGCACTTTTGTGGTTGATGTACTTAATGAATTAGCTCAAGGTCATGGGATTACACATCCCCATCTGACCACTAAATTTATTGCATTTATTTTTGGGGGAAATTGATTTCTGCTATTTCATGTGGTTTGGTGGATGTGGTAACAATGACGGCAACTTGGCATTAGTGACAGCAAGATTTGTACTGAAATTCTCTTTTTAAAATAATGAATACATTTGCCTAATTGGTGGTTCATTAATCAGATAGAGGGAAAATTCAATCACTGATAAAGCAGGAGTGAATATTAAGGAATTGGAGGACCTACTTCGTTACTTGAACGTTGATTGTTGTGTTATGACAAGCCTGAAAAGTGATGTGTGGTTTTATGGCTGATCCTAGTTTTTTTCAAAACTTCTTTTGTTTAGCTAATATGCTGATTGCTTAGATTAGCTCGGTGATATTCTCTTTTGCCACTTGAAAAATTCAATTATCTTGCAAAATTAAAACCTCCACTAGTGTGATTAAGTGCTGTTTATTGGAATCAATTTCGTGTTTTTTCCCCCTACTTACTGTGTTTAACTCAGATAAAGTGGAATTATACAACTTTGCCCGGAGGAAAATCCAACTAACACATGTTCGATGACTGAAAAGATTAAAAGTCGCTATTTATGTTGCTTCAAAGGGAATTGTGGAATACTTTCAATACGAAAGCTATTCTCTATAACGTATTAGACTCACTTATGAAAAAGAAACAGAGAAAAAAGCAGGGACATTACTATTAAATTCCCCAAAATGAGTCACCAGTTACTCAATCATGAGACATTAAGTCAGAGTATTAAGGGGGATCCAGAGCCAAAACAGCAGTTATACTCTATTTGAAGACATCAAGGATTTGACCTAGATAGTAGTATACACATATATTTATTCCTAAAAATTTTTATTCCATAAAAAAGGTTGGCTTTACAACAATTAATTGCTATTTTTATGCAGTCGAATTCCAATAACGTGGAGTTTTTCCCCAGAGTTATATGCCAGAAGGGGATTAAACTCATTTGTATTATAAACCTATTAAATCGAACGTATAAATAGTACATATAATGACTAAACGGGGAAAAGTTTTAGCTACATGGAGATTCACAGTAATAAGGTTTATACAAATTGCTAGACAACAACTAAATCACATTATTTTTACTCAATTTGTCTGGATTTAATGCCGAAATATGATGAAATTGTTCAGGATGAGTGTATATATGGTGCGTCCTCTCGTTGATTAAACAAAGCTATTAGGAAAATACACATGCCCTCCTGTTAAAGAGGCTTACACTAACTCTGATTTCCCTTTTATCCCATTTCATCGATTCGCACACTTGATATCTTCCAGGTATTCATGATCGCGTGCTCAGTTCTTTCTTTATTAACCTATATTTTCTTATCCACTTCATGTGTTTTGTCTATTTTCTTATATTAGCAAAATATTGTCAAGCGAATTCTTTAACATTTCACCTTTTTATCTGTTCTTGTATTAAACCATAATGTGGTTCAGTGTAACTGACTGTAGTGTTTATTTCAGGGTATTTTTTATCAGAGTTGATTAAGTAGAAATTATTGCTAATTCCAATCCCTCTTCCAGAAGAGAATTATAATCAATAGAAATTGGCGACTAAACTATTTTTGTGGTATAACCTCATGCGCAGTGTGTTAAATCGATTCAGAACTGATCCTCCTTCAGTTGAACCACTAATTAAAATGGTTCATTCGCACTCTCTCTAGGTAGGCGATCTGACATTACTCCCCCTCTCTCCACTCACCCATGTAAAACACATACCATCACATAGCTCACACTACGTGTAGTTCATACTGACCACAGTTATGGGTTTGTTAGAATATGAATAAATTCGTATTTTTAAACAGACTACAGGAATCTCTGTAAGTCTTCGCTTTATTCTATAATTAACTACATCCTATTAGTGCGTCTAATTGACTCAGAGTTATTGTGACGGCTGTAATCACGACAATCTGGCTTCTTACCAAAGAAATAACTCTTTGAGGCAGGGTTTTTTAATAATTGTTTACTACATCATATTATCTAATGTATCCTTTCATCCGTTGACCCAATACAGAACAAAAGTGATCTAGGCTCAGAAAAGTATCTGAATTGCAGGAACTTCTTTGGAAATTAAGAAGTCCAAAATGAAGTTATATTACGGTGTAATAAATATCTGCATACAGAAAATTATGAAATTCTCTCGGGAATTTCTCAGCTTGAGACAAAACAACAACTCTGCGACTTAAAACTTTGCATTTTCGGTTTCCTGCCATAGGCCAAATTTCTTCCGGTCTTAACTGAAATGGCTATAATGCTGAACTTCCTACGGGAAGCTTCCTAACTACCGGTCACAAGTAGACACAATAACAGGGCGGGAGAAAAGTAACAAACACCTATTTAGTATGTATAATAGCCGGTTGTGAGGAGAGATTATCTATCCGTTTTAACAAGTAACAAATAGTGGATGTCTAAGTAGCCTAGAATTTATACACTTTAAAAATTATCTTGAGGAGGGACGGTTTCAACCAAATCAAGTATGACTACTGAGCAGAAGATTGCAAATATACATATCAGTTACTTCAATTACAACCGTGTTATCTCAAATCTTGTCAATTTTTCCTACATTCTAACACATTAGATCTATGCATCCACATAATTTTAGCTTAATCAAATAGGAATAATGCGATTTAAACTCGAAATTTAAAACCTTTAAAACAACTGTGGGAACTAACTAAAGTTATAAGAAGGGTAGAAAAATAAGGTGAGAACTCAGTGGAAAATTTTAATTGTACTGATATGATCTTTGTCCAAAAGTAATTTCTGCACAGGGCTTGGAGTGGACCTGCAGAAAATATAGTGATAAGGAATTTGAAGCTTGGTTGCTTGCTTTAAAATTCCTTATTCACGACTAACAAATATCTCTGGATTGAAAGTCCTGTAATTTCCAATAAGTAATGAAAAATATAGGAGTACCATATGCTACCAAAAGATGAATAATTTATAATATGACACCAAATTTTGTTCCATTTTAATTGTAATATTGAGCTGCAAGCTGAAATCCTCTTAATTACCAGTAGCAAAATAATTGGGTGGGAAAAAGCAATATACGTCTGTTTAGCAGATCGTCTGAGTAGGCATTCGATAGGAAATATCAGAGTAGACGGAAAATATCCCGGCCTAAAGTGATACATTTATGCATTATGCAAATAGAGGGGAGACTGCTAAAATAGCAATAATACTCCGTATTCCATATGCGACGATCGAACAAAGGATTTCAGATAGTAAGAATGTCAATTGTAATTAAGAAGACAGAAGAGTTGGATATCGGGACCTTACATTACCACATTAGTTCTTGCTTAAACGAGGGTAGTTGTTGATAGAGCAGTAATTCTAAGTTAGTTGCTACTAGCCTTTTCCTCCAAAGAAATTCTAAGTGGTCTCTAATCTTTGTTTTCGGGTGTAACGTTGCCGTTTTTGGCAGTTGAAAAAATTGCACTTGTATATACCAGACAATGTTCATTCAAGGAGCCAATCTTTTCAAGTTCTTGAAATGAGCTTAAAATTCACTTTCAGACCACTTATACTCCATGTTATCATTTATACAAAGCAACAGATGACGAAAATTATCAACAACTGATAATGGATGTTGTTTTAAAGCACCAATTCCGTGGTACATGTACATCCATAGAGGATTTATGGGTAGGGACTTAGTGCTGCCACTAGCAATGAGTAATAACGATATAAATTCCACACTTTAGTGCATTTTAAAACTCATGCCGAAATAGTGATTCAGTCAAACTAGTGTTACAGCGTCACAGCCATATCATGATTCGTTGAAATTCTTGCGTAGGCTTAACTTTCAAGGTCAATTTGGTCCCTGTAGCTGCACTTACCATGTGATCCTTATTTACAAAGTCCACTTAATCTTTTAAAGCACATTTTACCGGGATCATAAAAGCAAATGGTAACCATGGTAACAAAAAACAACTAAAATTTTAATTTGCAAAGTGGAAAATATTACTTAGTACCATAATAAATACAAATAATAATCTGGAGTAATGAAGGCCAGAGAGATTTAACCACCATTTTTCACTTTGAACAATTTGAGATGGATGGGCATATTATT